>ML802750.1:81818-102435 GCA_009831015.1 Picea engelmannii | reverse complement strand
GGGGTTTGACCAAAATAGTTTTGAGCATTTTTAAAGGTATAACATTGCAATTTATTTTTTTAATTATTTTAAAACATTTTTCTAAATTGTGATTAGTTGTTCAAATGCATCTCTTATTGCCGTGGCTGCGTAAGGATCTTCAACGGCTGCGGAAGGATCTCCAACTTCCTTTAATGAGATGAGGCTCAACGTCCTTTAATGAGATGACGTCTCGACACATGCGGTGGATTCAATACAACTATTGTTCTATTTTATTATACCTGCATAGTGGCAGGTATACACTGCCATGCAGCCTTGTTATAGATGTTATCTTTTAGCATTGTTTATGTGAGATTAATTTATATATCTTTTTTATTCACTAATTTTATTTTTAATTAAAAAAAATCAAAACTGGGTAATTTGTATTATAAAAAAATTGCAGTTAAGCTAGACAACGTCATTAGATGAAATTGAATGTCCTCAAATTTCAAGATAAATAGGTCTATATCAAAACACAAATTTTACATATGTCAGTTGGGAAACCTTCCTAGTACTTGTTACATAGATTTTATAGTTCAAGAGCCTAATATGCTAATAACTTTAAAAACATTAACTTAACAAAATATAGTGGCGAGTGGCCTCTTCTAGACATATGCTGGTTAGTACAAATTCTCGATCCCCAATCTCCATGTCCTCGATGAGCTGATGCACAATGTCTTCTTCCTTTAATTCTCCACGGCCTGAATTTATAGACAATTGGTAATTAGATCCCTCAGATTGACCATCATTGCGTAGGTTGACTCCCAAGTTCCTTATCATGTTGCATTCAACTTCGAGGGTGGAAATTTGACGTTTTAACTGAACTAATGTACTCATGATAGTAGCAAGTTGAGACATTAATTGTTGTTCACTATCATGAACTTTAGACGCAATAGAAAATATAGAGGTCCTATTACTTTGGATCATTTCTTTGTGGGATTGAAGTACTCTCCCAATTTCTTGCAATTCTCTGAAATCCATGAATGTTAATGTAGAGACAAAGAGCCAATCCAAAGTGAAAGACTCAGACCTAACAAGCCAACATACCCATAGAGCCAAACCTAAGACTTCCTTTAAAGAACCAACAAAAAACTTAGGGAAACCGAACTAGATACCCTGACACCTAGACCAAAGAGTAGCTTCTAATTTATAAGACAAGTACTTAAGAATTTTGAATAGAGTAACAACATAACTGGAGAGATAGTCCCCCCAAATTAAAATTTCCTTTCTAATCAGTCCAAGGTGAACCAAACCAGGAAAACCAGAACCCCATACACATAGAGATTCCAGGAATTAACTTTCCACTTAACTAGAAACTCTCAGAACAAACAACCTTACAAAAGAACCATCACACTTCGGATTTACCAGATTGAATAGTGAAACCAACTTGAAAACTGTAACTGATTTGTCTAGGCAAAGATTGACCAAGCGAGGAGGCTTCCCACAGACCTTCTGACACCTCGCACAACAATTCTCCATAATCCCACCTTGCTTGGGATATAAACCAACCCAACCTTCAAATTCCCAAATCACCACAAGCTTGAGCACGTGAAACGAGAACTCGAGTCTCATTATGTTTATTACCTCGCTTTAGTAATGGGGCTGACACGTGATTAACATATCACTTATTAAATAACTGGTACTTACCATTGAATGCATGTGGACTGATTAAGGTATGGTTTGAGAGATTAATGAACTGTTAGCCCTAAGCTTCCCTATTTTTAAATTAATGACATCATTTGAACAATAGTATGCCTGATGATTATTTTCCCTTAAAACTTGGTAAAAATATATTTTTGGAAATCTAGTGATCTCTTGTTGAGCTCAAGCAAATATGGAAGTAAGCTTAAAGTAAGCCAAAAGAGATTTCTTGTTTACTGTCTAAAAGAGATTTCTTGTTTACCGCCTAAATGATTATGCTTCAGTCTCCCACCACCCTAAGGGAATGAATTCGAAAGTCCAATGCCATTCATAAATGTTGAAGTAAGACATACACTTTAGCTTGATTGTTAGAGGAGATTCCCAATCCCATGCATAAGAACATTTTGTTTTTCTCATAGAATCAATGAAGATCCTCACACTTGCCACCCGAACTTTGATTTAAACATAAAATATATCTAATTTTATTATGAGAAATTATGAGTTTGCTTAATCTTAAACATTTTATTTTTATTTCAAATTCGTAATGTAATTCTCACCCCATCTTCACATCTATGTCAATTACAAATGTTCATTGCTTTTATTCATTAATATTTTCAACCTGTTATTTTAAAAAATCATTATTTTTAAGACATGAATAAAACAGAGACAAACTTTTCGTGACAAATTATCTCAGAATAAGCATTTTGCTCGTGGCAATTTAGATACCATACATCACATTGCTTTCTAGGTGAGAGGAAAGTGCACTCCGACCATACACATAAAAATAGTGTATATAGATTTGCCTTTTGCTTTGCTCGAGCACAATTTTCCACGACCAAAGTGAATAACAACTTTTAACCGATACCTTTGCCCTATAAATGGGAAACGAATCGGATTTATTTTCATGAGAAATTCTAGTTAACTTGCCTTGTAAGGAAGATCTGAAATATTCCTATGTAGCCGACTCTTGTATGGGAGCTGTGAATTTTTTAAAATATAGAAACATGAGTAAATGGGCCTTTACCATCAACTCTAAGACGTAGATAGTGATTCGCCCATTCTCAATCAAAGTCAAAATAGAGGTCATGCATGCATTGGTTACAGATCCAACATTTGGTAGTTGACCATTGGTCACAGTACCCAGAGGATTTGCATGTGGGGTAGTGTAATTTCCTGGTACATGATATATTATATATATATATGAATTCCAAACAATAGTTTTCTACAATAGGAAAGGGCAATTTCATTTTGGATTTGCCCAATTGACCTTTAACTGAATCCATGTTTACCCACAAAATAAGTTTGGAATTTGGAGTCTATTGCGGGGATCAAGTTCAGTGTTCGGGGGGAACGGAGAACGAGTGATCGGTAGACCGCATTAAATGATTTGGGTGGCGAATATCTTTCATTTCATTGGGATCTTCCTCTATTAGAGTAAGGATTCCTTTCTTTATATTGTATCCCAACACAAAAACAAATCCAAATCTCATACCGACGACCATCTTGGATCTCATCCGCTCGCTCTTGTTCCTGAAGAAGCTCTGGCATGGTGGCAGCTCGGAAGAAGGTGAGTCCCAATTGCCCATTTGAAGATCTGAACGATTGTATTGCTGGTGTTTGGGCATCTGGTATGAAGCTTGAAGGTCATTGGCAGTAGATTCAATTTCTCTCTGGTTCTGTATTTTAAAATCTCGGAGTCCCATGTGGCTTGAAGGTCATTGGCAGTAGATTCAATTCCTCTCTGGTTACGTATTTTAAAATTTCAGAGTCCCATGTGGGTCCTTTACCCACATTTAAAATGCGAATGATGGGGTTGAAGCAAGGTAAGCATTCATCCGAATTTATCTTCTGTGTTTTTCCTTTAATTGTTAATTGAAGCTGTATTCCTTATTTATTCCTGTAGCCTTTGTATTGCTTTTCATTTTCGTGAGTAGTGCTTATCTTGAATTGTAGAAATTGTGTAAAACATCATCTTGGTTCACGGGCAAGGTGGACGGAGTGTTTAAGCTGTCCACCTGTTTCTTCTTTCTGTTTTTCACTTTTTTGACAGAAGCTCCCCATTGTTTTGACTGGAGTGGGGTCGCAGACCTTAAGGAGAACATGGGGTGTGCTTCTGTCTTTTGACAGAAGCTCCCCACCTGGTTCTCTTCTTGCCGTGGTCTTGCTGTTTTCTTTTTCTGTTTTTCTTTTTTTAACAGAAGCTCCCCATTTTTGTGACTGTAGTTGGTCGCAGACCTTAAGGAAAACATAGAGTGGGCTTCTGTTTTTTGGTAGAAGTTCTCCATTTTTTGACTGGAGTGGGGTCTCAGACCTTAAGGCGAACATGGGGGGTGGGCTTATCTTTTTAAGAGAAGCTCCCATCTTTTTTACTAGAGTGAGGTCGTAGGTCTTAAGGAGAACATAGGGTTGGGTTTGAGCTCTTAATCTTCTTGCTATGTTACCAATCAGCTCTGTTGAAAAAACCAGAGTCTTCATGGTTCTCCTTGGTGAAACCCAGCTGGGCTCTGCTGCCAACCTTAGTTAACGAGGTCCTGGTCTGACTTTCTGCTGACAATTTAAACTTGCCAGCAATGAGTCAACCTTGTGAGTACTTGCGGGTTGGATCCTGATCGGTGAATGCATTTCATAAAAATATCTAAAACACACCCTTTTTCCGATGCCCTTCCAGTTGACTTGTGGTAAAATATTCGGTGAGGGATTATAGTTCCAGCCCAAAACTAATTGCTATTTTTTTACATTTTTAGAGTGCCCTGAGGGTTTGGGGGGTTGCCGAATTGATCCTTGGCCTCAAAAATTGGAAAATGCAAATTACAAATTGTTTGCTTGAAAAGTGAGAGTTTGCTGTGTGTTTTGGATAATGCATATCAAGCTCCATCAGTGAGTACTTATGGGTTATTCCCTGCCAGACAAGTCCAAGTTGCAGGCAGATGGAAAAACTTGCTGGCATAAAATATAAATACCAATAAAGAAAGAAAAATCCTCTTTGATCAATTTCGAGTGTGAGTTTTTGTTGAGTCCAGGTTGAACTCCTACACTGTGGCCTGTCCAGTTTATTTGCCAAGCTGAGTTTTTCAACATTTTCCTTAAACCTGACCAAGGGACCCATTTCTTGTTTTGTTCCTATTTCCATTCTTGTTCCCATTCCCATCCTGACACTACATCAGTATATTACTAATCAATTTATATACATTATTCACTAGGAGGGGGTTTGTTCACGTTTTTTATACGCTGAAGCCCTCTAACCCTGTTTCTCATTCCATTTCCATTTCCATTTCCGTTACCAGTTTCTAGTAACATAAGCTGCAGGTCCAGGGCGATTTCGGTGGAATAACTACCCCTTAGACCTAGCACCTAAGCCAAAGGAATTCCACTCTTTGCAGTGCAGCCCCTTGGTGCATGTTTATTGAAGCACTTTCAAAACAATATGTTTTCTAAGAAGTATTCCTTTGTCGATAACCTTCAGAGTTACAAAATTTATCCCCCCTGAGCTTTGTTGTAGGTCCCATCCATGATGTTCTGCAAGCTGGTATGATGAAGTTGCATAAGTGATATTGGTGCCTTTCCCTCTATATAAATTGCCTTCATTAGTAATATAGCGCATATTCTGATTTTATTATATTGAACACAATATCTACTTGGCCCATAAATTTCAGACAGTGGATTAGATCTTACATTCCATCAAATTCACAATGGTAGTGCTTGAAACCCTGCCTGTTTCTATAGGGTCATTGTTGGAAATGAGCAAAGGGACTTTTCCTGTTCTTTCTGACTGTTCTCCCATGGTCACATTCCACAGCAGGGAAGAAGTCTGTTGGACAGATTTGGCAACTTGGGTCACTGAAAGTGAGGACAGTAATGCATGTTTCCAAGGAAATGGTTTTTGGCTATTGAAAAAAAAATGAAGAAAGTAATAATGAAACTGCTGCAAGAAAAGGTTGCTAGACTAGTTAGTACTAAGTAGTGAGGTCTGTGCTCCCTATGTGTTCATGCCATCCAGCTTTGGCTTGTGCTCTGTATGTGTTCATGCCGTCTGGCACATCAAACCTGAAATTCAATGACAAAACAACAATTTGACAAACAGATTGGGAAAACAGAAAAATGCTAGATTAAATCCCAATGGGAGGCCATCAAACTGTAGTCAATCACCTGGGAAGAGCAGTTTGCAGCAGGTGAGCTCCAAATCTCTCTGTGGGAGGGTACGTTGGCCTCGTTAACCACTTAATTTCTCTCTGTGAAGATGCAGGCACCAAAATCCTTCGTGGATGGCTACTGTAGAAGGTGAAGCACTCAATCAAGAAGGCAAAGCAACAGTATTGGGGAAATACGGGACTAAGGATCTCTGATTTCTCTCTTGGTGAAATTCACCAGCATAACTTTGTAGATCATGGATTGTTCCTCTTTAATAGCATGGCCAAGCTCTTGTATTTATAGGCTGCTGGAGAACCACCGCTTGTCACCAACCACCGTGAATGCCAAATTGCCAATTGAATGCTAATTAAGAGCTGAGGGGGAGCCTTGTGATGATTGAACTCCACTGGATAGCAAATTTATGTTTGATGGCAGTGATATGAGGTCTCCTGCAAGTAGCTCGCCACCAACCTGTTGACCCAGGGCATTTATGCGCCAGGGGAAATGTCCTTTCTGATTTTTATGGGGTTGCATGGTTTTTGAGGATTTTTTCATGTTAGTCATGTAAGTATCAGGGGATGTCCCATGTGACTCGTGAGAATGGTCCTTTTATGATTAGACCTTGCTTAACAACCCATAAATGACCTGTGGAACCTGTAATTGTTTGTGTTGTATGATTTTATATGATGATTTGCAATGTTTCTGGCTATGCTCAGTCAAATGTTACAGAGGATCAAAATGAGGGTGATAATAGTTTCCCCCTAATGTGTGAGGTTATGAGCATCTTGTATAGCTGAAAGAAATCATGTTTTTCTTAACCAAGTGGTGTAATGGAGAGAGAGAGAGAAGGAAGAGATGATGGAGACCACCCACAAAACAAACGACGAGGTGATACAAATACATATAATCTCTATACAATTGGGGTGGGCATTCCCTTATTTGTGAAATTGTCAAAGTACAATATGAGATCATGGCAATAGAGGCTAGATTTGAATACATTTGAAAAATAAATGTTGTTTACGGCGCAACTAAACTTAGATTTGAAGAGTATATATCCTCTTTCCACTGCTAGATGCCTCTCCGTTTGGTCTGGTACTTTTCCAATCTTAGGGGGGTGTCCCTTGGGGTTGTATGCAGTTATCAAATGAACTGATCTGTGTCAACTCCAATTTGATCAGCACACAAAAAACTCGTCTTGAAATGTTTGAAAGCAGTCAAGAGCAAGGGCAAATCCTTAAAAATCAGATTTATAAACCCTCTACAATAGTGAATGAAATGAACAAGGTGAAAAGAATATCCGCCTTAAATAATTAAGAAATCACCATAAGTGCATGAAAGCCAACCAAATCACTGCAATACTATCAAATGAATGTCCATCCAAGAGATTCTAGGAGCCAGAGAGAAGGCATAATTGAAGCGAATCAATGTATCAATCAAGAGACATGGATTGCATCATAGTGACACATGATAGGCTGCCATATGTCCAGTAGCATGCAATGATGGAGGCGGATCGTCAGAACTGGTGGGTGAAAGGATGATGAGAGTTCCACTGCTGCAATCTGCTTAAAAAATACTGTTCAACCAACCCTCTCATTGTCTTTTTCCTCTGCATATATAGAATCCAAATCCACTCCTAACCTTAGTTTTTAAACTTGGCATGGTTCGATATCAGATTGCCCAACCGGCCGAGCAGATGGCTAGCCAAGTCGAACTGGCCTTCAACTCGGTTCAGTGACTGGTTTGGTATCGAACCGGCTGAGTCGAAGCTGGCTTGATACCAAACCGGTCGAACCGGCCGGTTCCGTGCCTGCTCAGCTGGTTGGATGCCGGATCCACCCGTGCACTAAGAAAACTGGAAAATCAGAATTTTAAAAATAGTTGGAAATGGCCATGTTTCTGGGAGAAGAGGTTCAGAATTCCTGTAGATATTTCTTTATAGACAGAGCAGCTGGAATGTTTGGTTATCTTGGTATTGGTCATCTTGAAACAGAGAATCAACCAATATCATCAAGCTTTCTGATAATTAGAATTTGGAAAGCACTCGTGATTGTTGATTATGAAACCAATGTTTTGGTTAAAATTAATTTGGGGGAAATTAGTATCACTCATAATTTCTGGATCTATTTCTCATTGGATCTAACACAGAAAAGGGGCTCTCCCATTTAAAAAGAAGGGGAAAAAAACAGAGAGAGATTTGTAAAGACCAAATATCTTTTGAAAGAAGTCTCGAGTAGAATTGTCTAAAAGCTCTTCCAAAGAATTGATAACAAACCTCAGTTTAAATATGCCAAATGGTTCTTCAAAAAATAATTTTGCACACTGAATCTCTAAGGTATTCTCTGGCATCACTCTGCATCTGAGATTCCTCCTTCAATGGAGGCAGAGGGGGGAAGGGAAAGCCCGGGCTCTCCTTATTCTTCACATTCTCTTCCCTCCCAGCAAGCAGATGCTGCCCTGAAGATGCTTGCATGAAACAACAGCCAAAAAAGCAAAGCCTGTAAAATGTTAAATCCGGTGTTCCGTTTAGCAAAACTCTCATATTTTTGGAGAATGTGTTGATAGGAAAATTCAATGGCAGCCTAGTCCAAAAACAATGGTGGCATGGATCCAGCACCATTAGGATCACCTAACGCAAGGCAAGTTTAGGCATTTCTATTGTGCAAAAGGGTTTCGCTCAATGATATGTAGTAGATTAGTAGATTGTAGTTGTTGCATGTTTTATGGACTGTAGAGGCCATTTAGAGCCTCACTGATTATGTATTTTGTTACTGATATGTATTGCACTTGGTGCCATTTTGATATATACACCCTTACATGGTATATAGAGGAACAAACTTTGCATATTTTGTCTCTAATGGTTTGGAATCATGGTTTGAAAGCTTTAAAATATTTTTTTTTTTATTAAAATTTAATTATTTAATGTATTTTTTATTGAATAGAGTCGTTGAAATCAGATGAGTCCGAGTTGATCAGAGTCTGAGTCGATGTCCGAGTTGATAGGTGACTGAGTCGATGTCCAGTTCTGAGTTTAAAAACTATGCTCCTAACTGCCTGTGGAAAAAGGAAAGAAAGCATACTAACTCAGAGAGTGTCTGCATGCCTGCCACTACGGTTTGCTTTGCTGTTTTGATGGCTTTTCTTGCTGTTTTGGATGAGCTTTTAGTGTGAAAAATTTGCTGTTTATGCTAACTTCCAAAGATAACTGCTAAAAATACTCCCCTTCAGCGCTGGCATTTATTTTCTCCTCTCTCTGACACTTAAACTATCTAAAGAAAGAAACCTCAGCACTGGACTTCAGCCTATAATTATTGTTACTTAAAACAGTCATCCCTTTCCTTTTGAAGCAATTATGAAGTCTGGCAATCTTTACTTCCTGTAGCATGAATTAGGGACAGAGTTACTGTTGACGAAAACCTTCTAGCGCTGTCTTTTAGGTGAAGTACACTGCCTTTGAGTCTGTTCCTGTTTGGCACATTTAACAAGTTCCTAAATCTACTCCCATCCTACAGGAGAGTCGCTGAACTGCGTTTAGCACTATTTCCAAGGAATTATCAGGCTGCTGTTTTGATGTGTGCTGCCCTAGCAGCCACATATTTCTTCCCTCAAACAGTAAAGGTTGTATGCATGCTGATTTGGGAATACAACCTCTTGTTTGAAGTAAAGGCTACCAGTAATGACTTATTCCAGCATATTTCATCTGGAGACTGATGTTTCCAAAGCTGTTCTTTGTACTTACTTTGGCCAAGAATACTAAACCAGGATTCAAGACTGATTTGCATGTCAGACTGAGGTAAAGAAACCACGCTAAGCTTAATGCTCTAACACACTTAGCAACTTTGCTAACTATGCCAAGGAAGTCAAATTTGTTTAAATTGGCCATATTAGCAACAGTGACTGTAATGAAGGCCCTTTTGGCTTTCACAGGATTAGGAAAAATATCAAGTGTGGCTGACCAGTCAAACTTAGCATTTACTTGACAAACCTGACAACAGAAAGAGGATCAAATTAGGTGTTGAGATTGGCAATATTAGGAATTCGAGCCAAGGTTTGATTTTGACAAAATTAGCATGCTTGCCAACTGGGATAACAAGATGAATTAGGCCTACATGCAAGAATGTCAACCACGAATAGTAAACTGAATAAGCTTTTGGACTTGACCAAAAATAACAAGCATGACAACTAGCTCTAGGAATTCGACCTAGGGTTTTGGATTTGAGATTTATGGCAAGGCGAATTGGGTCTTTGAAAGGTCAAACTAGCAAAAGAGTTAGTGTTTTAGGACTAGGCCATTTGGAATCTCATATAGATGGATACCCTCCAACTAACTGCCACATGTCACACCTGGAGAATAATTCGCTTGCTCAACACTGCTCTTGACTCATCATTCTTCACCCACTGGAAATCCTTGAACTGTTGCATCATTGGAGACTTGGAACCACGGCATCAAAAGCTGTTCCTGCCACAAATAGAAACTGCTAAATATAGACATGAGGGCCATTTTTGGCAGAGCTTCCCTTTGGCACCTTATTTGTATGATCTAGCCCCCAATTTTTGCTGATTCTAACAAATAACAAAGTGATGAATGGCCCTCGATTTTTGCTGATTCTAACAAATAACAAAGTGCACCAATCACTAGATCATACAAATAAGGTGCCAAAGGGTAGCTCTGCCTTATGGATATATGGAGAAAAATGCGGTTGGACAAAATTCCCTTAATTGCAACAAAGGTTGAGGCTTCTATAAGATATATATAGAAGCCTCAACCTTTGTTGCAAGAGAGTTGAGTGAGAAGAGGAAGAGACGAAGAAGAAGGGGGCACACTTCTTGAAAAGAGAAGGGCACATGAGGGTTTGAGTGTGCACTCTTGAGCATAGAGGGGCGCAAGCAAGCCAAGGCATCCATGGCGAGAAGCTAAGGGGTGCAAGAGTTGGTGAGGAAGCTCAAGCTTGGAGGAGGCGCACTTGTGAGAGACAAGGGCATAAGGGCTCGAGGAGCTACACCTTTGGGGTGCAAAGATTGATGTAGCAAACTTGCTAGAGGAGAGGAGGTGCATTCTTGGGAGAAGGAGGCACACTAATTTGTAGAGGGCACACTCTAGTGTTGAGAGGGCGCACAAACTAGGTGAGGACGCACTTGCTTGTGGGTGCACTTGTGTAGAGAGGGTGCGCGAGCATAGAAGCAAGGGAGAGCTAAGAAGTGGGGGCGCACCATTGTATTTGGCGCAATCTTCAAGGCATTAGAGCAAGTCTTCAGATCTAGCAAACAAGGGTAAAGGCAAGACAAAGCAAAGTGAAGAGGGCACACCAAGGCAAAGGGCGCATTCTTCAAGGGCTAGCAGGCACAAGTTTTGAGGAACTCCATTACAGGATAAGCTTGGATTGTATCAGGTTCCTTGTGTATTTACTTGTTGTAGCATTTGCTTTCAGATTTCCAATATATATATCTATCTCTCTTACTGGTTTTCCCCATGGGGGTTTTTCCAGGGTCATGTTGACCAAAAACTACACGTGTTTATTTGTCACGTTTTCTTAGTATTTTTAGTTCTAGGTTGTTAAAGATCCTAGAGGTGTGTTTGATGTTTAATGCATGTTATTGAAGGCTAACTTGGACAGCAAAACCATCCATAATTAATCCTTATAACAAGAGGCATTAAAGAACATCAAACCAAATATTTGTGGGCAGATTTTGAGAGGGAAAAGTTCATATTTAGTGGGTTGTTTTAAACAGCAAGAAGGCTGTCCTAAAACAGCGAGAAAAACAGTTTGAAAGTACCCAAACTTAGTGCCCAACAAGAGGTCAAATGACATGCCTGTTGGGCAGCCCATAGAACCTCAGAAAATCTTTAGGGGTAACACTGCCAAAGCCCTTGTTCGAGATAAGGCATGGATTCTACCTCAAGCAAGCCCACATCTACTCTTGATCAACCTACAATATCGAAGAAAAGGAAGGATGGTAAGTTGAGATAAAGGATCTTAAACTCAAACCCATTCCTCTAGAGAAAGCTAGTAAAGAAGTTATTCTAGGCTGCGTCCCAAGACATATAAGGTTGCATCTATGCAATCCCCCACTGGCACAACCATTACCTTGATCGACACTTAGTTTGGAAAGCTCTTTGATGCAACTTTTCCTCAATGAAGCTATCCTTGTTGGAGTATTAACATTTCGATACTAGGAGTCAAAGTAAATAAAGTAAGTAACTTTAAAACGTAATAAAGTTTGCATTAAGTTAAGTGCCAATTACTTATTAATAAGGTGTTATTAATATCAAGTAGGTAGAAACTACCTAATTTATGTAATATAACGTTGTGATCTACCTCATTTTACAAGATGACTCAATTTATTATAAAACAAACATACATCCGTGCTAACCCTCCATCTATTAAGCACCAAGAGCTATAAGAAAAAACATGTGCAAACCTCTCACTACTTAAAAGATCTTAGGTTAAGTGATCTATGTAAACTTTGTATGTGATGCTAGTAATTCTATTAAAAGAACTTAAAGGTCAACCCTTTCCTTTTCTTCCTCTTTTTGACATTGTATTAATTTTTAAAAATTAGACATTGAAAATTGGCATATTTTCATTTTATTTTATTTGCATTACCCACACACGGATGAACATGAGAAGGAGATGTCTCCCACCCTAGGTTGTAAGAGAACCTCACTTCTCTTGGTGCAATAATATAATCCACATCTCTCATCTACTCGTTTTTTTTGTACAATCCTTACATGGGATGTGAGCGAGATGCCAATCCCCAATAGGAAAATCCTTGTGAGAGGTCTTATAAGAAGTGAAACTAGACATAGCTTTCCTCCAAGAAATAAAATCATTTAGTTTTGATCTTGGAACTAGGATGGATTATTGTGGGTGAGCCCATTTTGGTCTATTGAACACCAATAGGGTAGTGGTGGTATTGTTCTTGCTATTGCTCCTTGGTTGTATGTGTCCCTACTAGATCATGGGATGTGTTATCACTCATAATGAACTTCTCAAAGCTCATCTTGATTAATTTGGCATCGACGATTCATGGATACATTTGCAATTAATTCAACATCGACGGTTCATGGGTTCATTCTCATTGATGGTTCATGAGTGGTTTAGCCAAACTTAGGTCATGGCCAATGATCTTTGTTCTCAGAGTTAAAGGATTTGACAAGTTTATTGTGTGAGATCTTCAAAGTAGTTTTCTTCGAGGAATAGTGCCACACTTATACCAATATAAATTTTCAACCTTTTCCTAAGTTAATCAAGTTTCCTATGCATGCATATGACACACAATACATAGCACATGCATGAGAATGAGAGAACTTCAAAAGGGTACTCTCAAATTTTTTATGGGCCTTTTAAAGAAACTTTCTATTGTTAGAAAGCTCATCTTTTTGGAAACTAATCATATTTAAGAATCTACCCTTTATGGAGGGGGATGCATGTGCCCAAATTTTGGTGATGATTAGAAGTTGACTTTTAGGGTTTCTATTTTTTAGAAAATGCCAAACATGAGCAAGGTTGTATAGCGACAAAGACGAAAACCCGAAAATTTTGGGTGATTTTGAGAGTACAAAATTAGGGTTTCAATTCTAAAAATAGCAGGTACCCCGAGATTGCTTTTATTGCAATGGAGATGGATTTTAGTTTTTTGAGGATTCCAAGCACTTTGTTATTTTTGGATAGGTCTATATTTGGTAGACTTGAGCATCTAGATTGAGCATGATTTTATGCTTTCTCTAGATATCCTAAATGCCTAATTAAGGCTAAGGAGTGCACTCACTTGAGGAATGTACGAGTGTTCCATCTTCGGGTGTTGACTTGTTCTATTGCTTGTCTAGGATAGGTGCCTTGGCTAGCTTTACTTGTGGAGTCAAAACACAAGGAAAGTGCTTTTCTCTTGAGCTAGTTCATGCTTTCCATTGTGCTATTTTCATCCAAGTTGAGCACCCTACTTGTGGATGCTTTTGTGAAGAGAAATATTCTTATTCTCAGAGCATAAGGAAAACACATTTTTGGACTCCTATGCAGCAAATTGTTTCGACCTCATCGTTGAGGACATATGCAAACTTGAGTGGGTGAAGAAGGTTGTGGAACAAGTAAAAAGCATAACTAGATACAACTACAACCACGCATAGGTTTTGAACCTTCCGAGGAAAAACATCATGGACAAAGAGCTTGTTAGTTCAACCATTACATAATTTGCAACATACTTTCTTACATTACAATCCATCATTAACCATAAGTGCAACTTACACAAGATGCTTTTTTGCAATGATTGGAAGACATCTCAATGGACCTGCACGATTGAAGGGAAAGAAATCATGAACAAAGTTTTTAAAAATATTTTTTGGGAAAAGTTAAGTCAAATCCAGTGAGCCTCTTCTTAAAGTGGTGTCGATGGTGAATGGTGATAAACACGACATGGGTTTTATTTATGAGGCCATGGATTGAGCCAAAGAAGCAATAAAGGCCTCAAACATGGATAGAAGACAAAAGTATCTTCCTATTTGGAAAATCATTAACGAGAGATGTAATAGGGAGCTCCATCAACCTATACATTCAACTAGCTATTACTTGAACCCCAAGGTACCATTATACAAAAGACTTTGAAGCAAATGCGGAGGTGAAAGATGGATTGTACAAATGCATAGAGCACGTGATCCCTGAGGCAAGAAACAGGATGATATAAACAATAAATTCTTGCATTTCAATGATAGTATTGGTACCTTTGACATTAGTGGTTATGCGAAGCAAATGCTACAACAAGTAAATACACAAGGAACTTGATACAATCCAAGCTTATCCTGTAATGGAGTTTCTCAAAACTTGTGCATGCTAGCCCTTGAAGAATGTGCCCTTTGCCTTGGTGCACCCCCTTCACTTTGCTTTGCCTTGGCTTGCTTGCGCCCCTCTATGCTCAAGAGTGCACACTCAAACCCTCATGCGCCCTTCTCTTTTCAAGAAGTGCACCCCCTTCTTCTTCCTCTCTTCCTCTTCTCACTCAACTCTCAAGTGAAGAATGAATCTCATCCTTACCCTTTTTCATCCTTTAGCCTTCCTTAGGCCAAACCTAAAAAATCAATGGCTTAGATTAGATCTAGCCAAGTTTAATCAATGGGTGAGATCACTTCTCATAAATCTCACTTAGAAACCCACTTTACTCAAGTTTCCATAGTTTGCTTTATGTCTATTAATTCACCCACTTTGTGAATTAATTGTCACTTTAAGTCAATGTGAAATTAGAACATAAAGTAAAGGTATAAGGCTAATAGTCTCCCCCTTGTGTTTAGAGACTCACAAACACAAGGGGACCACTTTCCAAGGTACCCAAATCTCAACACCCCCCCATGCCTAGGGGTAACTAGAGGAGATCATGTCTCATGGCCTGTAATGGAGACAATGATCCCAACCATGATGATCAACATGTCCACAGATGGCACCCTAACAACCCCCTTAGATGTCTCTTACAACTACACATCAACCAAGCTCGTCACATCCAAACAACTTAGTGTATGGGAGATGGTAAGCTAGCGTCACCATGAATATGTTAGTCCTTTCATGCGAAGTGTCGTGCTTAATTTGTTGGGCATGTGGATGGGGATCATTGGCTTGGGAAGTGGTGTTTGTTGCCTTGTTTCACCTTGGTGGCTAACTTCTGTGCCCTAGTCTCATGTTGTCACTGCCCAGGGAAAAGGGGTACTACTGGGGGCCCTCACAAGGGTAACATTTCGTTCCCCACCATACTTAACACTTTCCATCCTAGAGCCTCTCACAATGCACTAAACTTTGGTAATGGGTCATGGTCCATTCTCTCATGAGAAGGGGTTGAAAGCCCAAAGGTTGATGCGGTTGCTATATGTATGCTATGTAAAAAATGATAAGGGCCACCTATAAAAGCCACATGCTAGCTTGAACTCTATCCCCTCTAATGGTAATCACCCCTTGTCCTCATGCACTAAATGCACAATCATAACAGGACCATAGCCCAATAAAGCAGACTTGCAAAATAAATAATGGGTATCAAAAAGAAACTAAGGAGTTCAAAATGAAAAAAGTACCGAGAAAAGGGTATCTCAAGCAACAAGCGCTCCCTCTACAAAGGCGCTTGTAGAAATGGATTTTATGACACCATAAGCCATGAAGTAAGCCCAAATTCATACCACTATCACACTTTTGAAGGGTTTCTTTCTTTTGCTGCTTCCCTCGGGACCTATCCCTCTCCCCGGGTCTTTTATTTCTTGTGTTGGTTGGCACACCTACTAGGGTTGGATGAAGGCCCTCCCATATTCAAACTTGCCAACTCACATGAAGTCTTGGGCTAGTGTGATGCTTGAAGGGGATATTGATGTGAATTGTTTACATGGCTTATATCTTAAGTAACAACTTACTTTGCATGATTCAAGGACTGATATCTCTTATGAACATTGGTTTAGCTTGTCTTATATTCTGCTTTGTTTTGAATGGTCTTGACATGGTTCTTTAAGGGACATCCTAGGCTTTCACCCATGACATTGTGTCCTTATTACAGGACTTTGACACATGTGATGCAGAGCAGTGAGTCATCTAGTGACTTGCCACCTTCCGACATGAGTTCTCACATCCTCAGAACCTTAGACGATGGACAAATGGGCTTGGTTTTAGCATATTTGGTCATGATGGCACACAGATGGGCTGAGAGCCCACATGCTGGGCAGTGTACCCCCAAGGCTTATTACTTACTTGATGGAGGACATTGCAGTAGCTGATAGTCAGACACCATGCAGAGACAAGATGCAACCTCCTCCATCTTGGACGCAGTGCCCTAGATCCTTGACGTTGGACTCTTTTTGATGATGATGTCATTTTCTAGGGTTTTATGATGATGGGGTTTGATGACACTTGGTGCACCATTGATGATAGAGCATGACCATGGATGATGAGATGCACCCTTTTCCATCCTTGCACCTCGAGATGCTGCCACATGGCTTTGGGAGGCTCTCTCCTAGCCTTCGGAGGCTTCACGTCACCACACGTGTGGCACTTATGATGTTTTATTTGCATTTTATCATTTTGCAGAGGATATTTGAGGGGTCGACCCCACTTCTTTTTGTCATTTGACTTTTTATGTGGACAAAGCGCTATTTTGGCCTCATAAGAAGGCTAGTGCTACAATTCATTTGGATCATCACTTCTCACTCACTCGAGTGGGGGGTAACCCTCTAAAATTTCGCTATTTCAGCCTCATTGGTTCTTTTCTCTCATGCGCTATACTTGAAGGAGGATTTTTGTGGATGTTTTCTCTCTCTTGGATGGATATTTTCTGCAATTAGGGTTTTTGATGATCATGTTGCTTGGAGGAAGTAAGTAATTTTCTGCAATTTGTGTTTCTTGCCAATGCTAAAGGTTGAATTACTATCTTGTTGCAAGTATTCTTTGTCTTGTTGAAACCCTAAGAGGGAAACATAAGTGTTTCTTTCCTTCATAAAGTTTTATTTGTCCAAGTTTGTGAATCATGTTGATGTTTGAACAACATTGGGGAGACATTCTTCCATATATATATATATTGTGTGTGTGTGTGTGTGTGACATGATATTTATAATACAAAGTATATATATATATATATATATTATAATAATAATAATAATAAATGTGTTATTTATTATCCAAGGGATGCATCCTTTCATGGATGGTCACCATATGTTCTATATATATGGAACACTCATCATTGTAATAATATAATCATATATAATATCATCTCTTATGAAAAACCAACATGGTATCATAGTTGGTTACCTTCAGAATAGTTTGACCATTGGAAGGAAGATCTCTACAGTGGCATCTTGCAGCTGCAATATTTTGTTAAGCTCTTTGAGCACTATCCCAAGGACGTTGGGGGTAATTATTTCACAGAGCAGTAGGGGTAATGCCATGTTTTGTTATGTTGACCATTCACTTGTATTTCGCTGGAATATAGCGAGAAGCGATGTGTATCAGATGGTAATGTATTGGATGAATATATGTGAGTCTTTGATTGGGTGCTTCAATTGGTAGAAGAAAGTGAATAGATGGAAAACACTTGATTATTGTTGGTACGACTACCATTAAGTAAATACTCATATTGATAATGCACTTGTGCACAAGATAAATTGATCTCCTCTAGGAGATGCTTTTGGTTGTTCTTGTTTCTTGTTCCGGGCAGGTCACAGGTAATAGCTCTGAGAGGGAGCCATAATGACGGTGGCAAGAAGCAACATGAAGAAAACTATCTAGACATAGAGTTGTGCAAATCCATGTATTGAAGAAGAAGGGGAGGTCAACACATGCAGAGGGAGCAGATGACTCCGAAGACTATATAGCTTCAGAGGGATCATGCAGACTCAAAGTGGGCCTGATCTAAGAGAGAGTCAGTACAACAGAGGTAAAGTATATAGCAGCCAGTATTGTAAGCCGTGACGTGGCGTGGCTTCAAAAGTTTCTTGCAGGACTTCATTCGAGACAAGAAGCAATGACAAACACTCTGTAGTTGAGATCACATGAAGCTTGTGTCAATGTGTTGGTGTGGTGGTTACCATGATGTTGCGTGCTTTGGAAAATGGAAATATTGTCACAGAGTCATAGAGGGGAGCAGTGAGGCTCCAGTATGTGACTACCGAGGAGCAGGTTGCGGACGTGTTGACCAAGCCACTGTCGAGGACGAAGTTTGAGTACTTTAGGGACAAGCTTGGCATGGTCCCTCTTCAGACGGAGTGTTCTCATCCAGCATGAAAAAGGGCTGGCATTGAGACAGGTGGAACTCATCCAACATGAAAAAGGGTTGGCACTAAGTGTTCTCATCCATCATGAAAAAGGGCTAGCACTGAGACAGGTGGAACTCATCCAGCATGAAAAAGGGTTGGCATTGAGTGTTCTCATCCAACATGAAAAAGGGTTGGCACTGAGATAGGTGGAACTCATCCAGCATGAAAAAGGGCTGGCACTGAGTGTTCTCATCCAGCATGAAAAAGGGATGGCACTGAGACAGGTGGATCTCATCCAGCATGAAAAAGGGTTGGCACTGAGTGTTCTCATCTAGCATGAAAAAGGACTGGCACTGAGATAGGTGGAACTCATCTAGCATGAAAAAGGGCTGACACTGAGTGTTCTCATCCAGCATGAAAAAGGGCTGGCACTGAGACAGGTGGAACTCATCCAACATTAAAAAGGGTTGGCACTGAGTGTTCTTATCCAGCATGAAAAAGAGTTGGCACTGAGACAGGTGGAACTCATCCAGCATGAAAAAGAGCTGGCACAAAGTGTTCTCATCCAGCATGAAAAAGGGTTGGCATTGAGACAAGTGGATCTCATCCAACATGAAAAAGGGCTAGCACTGAGACTGAAGGTACACATGATGAGGTACATATGCATTGCGAAGTAATGGATGTCATGGTTACATGTTGTAGTTATTTGAGAGCTACCCACAAGCCTTGGATGCATTGGTTGTGAAGTCATAGGGGTGCACATGATGAGGTATAGATGCATTGCGAGGTAGTGGATGTCATACTGACATATTGAAGCTATTTGAGAGCTACCCACATGCCCTGGATGCATTGGATGTGAAGTCATGTTGTACTATGGATATGTGATGGGTCTAGAGTGAAGTTTGTATACTTCAGAGACAAGCTTTGCCATGATGAAGAATGTCTCCCTCGTTGAGAGGGAGTGTTGATGTTTGAACAACATCGAGAAGACATTCTTCCATATATATATATGACACTATATTTATAATACAAAGTATAAATGTATATATAATAAATATGTAGTTATTTATTATCCAAGGGACGCATCCTTTCATGGATGGTCACCATATGTTCTATATATATGGAACACTCATCATTGTAATAACATATTCATATACAATCATCTCTTATGAAAAACCAACAAAACATTCTTGCTAGGGTTGAAAGCCTGTTATCGCGCAATTTGTACTTTGAAAGAAGGGAAAAGGCAAATGAAGACAAATTGGCATAACGAGAGACTATCCTATCACTGTCACCTCAACATGATGTCTCTTTCTATTTAGGGTGGTAGGCTTAGGGGAGACGTCCTCGGTGACTTGGGGTTTTGAGAAGGCAAAGGATTAAGGCCAAGTAAAAGTTTCCCTCTCACAAGTCACCACCGATCAGAAATTCCGGCTAAACAACCAATAAAGATAATAAGAACCAGAAATGTACCTGCCCGGAACAAAGCAACATGAAACTATATTTGCAAGGTCACTTGCTGGTTAGTACTTCATATAATCAAAGACTTTTTCATTAAAAGCAATTGACTAATATATTGATGAAGTAATCAAAGATATATAGTAGCAATAATCACAATACGATACTTCACAATAAATGTTTTAAAGAAGCTTCAAGATGAGCAAAAATGATTTATCATCTAAGTCACCAGACACGTGAACACGGGACACAGAAATACGAGTGTTGGACACGGGCACGACAACCCTCGGAAACGGGACACAGAGGACACGTTATATATATATATATATTAAATTATGAATTACACATACAAAATTAATAAAATTGTAAGCATTTAAATTTTACATGAATGATGATGATGATACATATAGCAAATTCATTATTCAATCTTTAATCATACAATGATACAACTAGTACTAAGTTCTAACATAAATCATGAATCATGATAATTGATAAATATTAAAATCATAATGACAAACATTGAAATTTGAAACACACAAGAAATTCAAACCATAAACTGCAGCTTTCTCATTAAGTCATCAAAATCAAAATGTGTTACATAGACACTAACTCCTGAGTCACTGCTACAGGCTACAACCTACAACCACAGGCTACTATAGGTGGGAATGC
>ML802750.1:16421-49628 GCA_009831015.1 Picea engelmannii | reverse complement strand
TGTGCCTATCCATAGTAGCATACAACTACAATCCAGTGGTACACTACCACACCAAGTAGCACATAGATACTTGATCAGTGACATATAGTCACAATCAGTGGAGCACATCCACTACAGTAGTATACATCTATTGTCCGAAGACGTACAATCTCCATAACAATCATATCATCAACCTGCACAAAAAACATTGTTATGATATATAAACTGAATCATCTAGGCCATTCTTCCACTCACATCTGTGAGATATAGAAGAGCATATGCCCTAAGAAAATAAAACATCAACAATGAGTTATCTGGACTATTCTTCTCAAGCAAGGGAGAATAAATGTCTCAATTTATGAGCTTGGACCATTCACCTATCTGGGCCATTCCTCCGACACTAAACAAAGTGAAACCTGGAGAGAATGAATCTTCCCTAGGGAATGCCTGTACCTGATTGCTGAACCTAGACCATTCGCCTATCTGGGCCATTCCTCCGGCACTAAACAAAGTGCAACCTGGAGAGAATGAATCTGCCCTAGGGAATGACTGTCCCTGATTGCTGAACCTGGACCATTCACCCATCTGGGGCATTCCTCTGGCACTAAACAAAGTGCAACCTGGAGAGAATGAATCTGCCCTAGGGAATGACTGTCCTACACCAACCTCCAAAAACAAACCATTCTTCGAAACTGCTCACAACTGTGAGCTTCGAAAAAATAACTGTTCGACGAGGCAGACCAATCTTCTTGACCACTACTAAGAGTGACCGTCAAGAAGAGAGAATGTCCTAGACCATTCATTATGTTAATCATAAGGGGAATCACTGTCTATGGTACATCAACAATCCATCGAACCATTTTCATTAGGAAAATGACCGTTCAACCTGGACCATTTTCAGAACTGGAAAATGCCTGTCCGTTAGAAATCTCAAACCACTTTTCGAACTATATAGGAATTTATCATCCTGGACCATTTTTCGAACTTGAAAAATGACTGTCCATAAATCAATAACACATCAGTGCTCCCTCCTAACCTGGGAGTCATCTCTTCCTTTTTCAATAAGGAATTCGTCTCCATGAGCTCCAGCTTGAGTACACAAACTTTTTCATCTTGGATAGAGGCTTCACTAAAATGTCTGCTTATCTGCTCATCTGTGGAGATATACATTGGAGAACCACTTTCTCTTTTTTGGACTTCATCACAGAGAGTGTAATGCTTGATCTCAATGTACTTTGGTCTTTCTGGAACACTAGTTTTCTCTGAAGGCTTCATATAGCTCTGATCAATGTAGTATATCATTGTTGGATTCATCTTTTGTTTCCTGCTATCTCATAACATCGTGGCAGGGCTCAAACTGGAACATATCTATAAGGGTTTGTCATGGATTAGCAATCCATCATCTTGGATTTCTGAGTAACCATTCTGATACAATATCTCTGTTATAAAAATCTTTTCACCACGCTTCTGCTGTGGATTGAAGGCTCTGCACTAATTTGTTTGAATCCATACAGGATCTTCTTCCATTTGCATACAAGGGTCTCTTTCTGGTATACCTCAAAGCCTTTGAGGTTTCTCTACATGTAAAATCCAACCTATGGATATTGCGGACGATATACTGGCTCATGTAGAGGTATGTTTGGTTTACAAACAATCATCATAGTCTTCTCCCTCCATCTGGGAGAACCTCTAGTTCTGAATCTTGCAATGCTTTCATTCATAAGTCTTCCATACATTGTTCTTCATCACAACTTTTAGTTCCTCTACTTGATTGCTTTCAGTGAGTTCATATCAAGCTGGTAGTTTTGTGATTCTCGATACACTGACTGATTGTTCTGTCTTTTGGAATATTCATGTTCTTCCTCATGTTTCTCTTTAGCTCTTGAGTTCATGGAGTTTTCTATAGATTCCATGCTCTGAAGATTCCAACTTTTTTCTTTCATCATAGGATCATGGATGTGGATGGACAACCATGAATTACTTTAAAGCTTCTTTTTGAAGAAGACTTCTTCTGAAGTCACACTGAACATGTGTTGCTTCTCATGGTTGCTACCATGGATAGATACTTCTTCATATTCAATGGATCATATAATTTAAGATTAGATCCCTCCTAATACTTGCTTTATGCATGAATGCATGTTCTTATTTTGATAATATAATCGGCTCCCTCCATCTAGGAGAGTCCGCGCTTCCGTTTGCATCTTTATTGCCTTCTGCAAAGTGTCACAAATATTTTTCCAATTTCCTCTTGATTGCTGACTTCTTTCCGTCTTTACTTCTTCTAGGTTTCTTCAAGATTGATTCTGATAATAACTTCCACATGAATTGTTATCGAGGTTTGTTGATGTACTTCATCCTTTCATGTGTATTGTCTGACTTGTAGCAATCCTTATCTTGTTTTTCTTCCATAAGTATAGTTTTTCTTTGAACATATTATCTTCTAAGAAATAGATATGCAAGATATGTACACGAACTATGAAGAGTGTTGTTTACCTTGTCTTAGAAGAAGAAGTTTGTTTAATCCTGATTAATATTCTTTGAAGGTTCATTTTCTTCGACAATTGATGCTTCGTGTGTCTTCTTCCTTTTCTTCAGCTCGGGACAATGATTCTTGTAGTGACCATACTTTCTACAGTTGAAGCATTGTATTTCTGACATATCTTTCTCTTGATTTGGCTTCTTCCTTGAATCGAACTTCCTTTTGTTTATGAAATTCTTGAATCTTGCTGTGAAGTCTTGATCATCGTATTTCTTTTGAGGTTTCTCTTTTGCACTAATCCTTGATTCTTCTTGTGCACAACAAGTCCAAAGTTCTTCAAATATAGGATACTCCTTCCTTGTGTTCATACTTGCGGCAAATGCATCCCATGTCTTGGGAAGACCGTTGAGTACTATATTTACTAGTTCATTCTCTGATATGATCTCTTCAATAGCTTGTAGTTGATCTCTTAACTGATAGATACTCACAAAGTATGATGTTATGTTTTCATCATCATTCATCTTCATGTCACAGTGCTCATTCTTTAGACTCATTACTTGTCCAATGTTTTTGACTGAGAAGAGGTTTGTTAGGGCATCATACATATTCTTAGATGAGTCAAGATGGGAGATGTAGGGTATCAAGTGGTATTTTATAGAGTCCACTATGATACTCATGGCATTGATATCACTGTCTTTGAACTTCTCCATAACTGCAATGTTTTGCGGTTCCTTCTCTTTTTCTTCTTTAAACTCTGGTTCCACGATCTTTCCTTTCACGATATCAAGCAATTTATTCTTGGCAAGGATGAGGTCAATCCTTGTATTCCACGCTATGAATTTAGAAGCCCCATCTAACTTGTTTTCTGACTTCATAGAGTAAGTCATGGTTGCCTTGACTGGGTCAACCCTAGATTTGACCAAAAACTCTAACTTGACATTTTTGCTTACTGAGAGTACCAGGAGATGCACTAGGATAGGGTGCACTGGTCTATCCAGAAATTAGGTCAATCTCTTCACTTAAGGTGCCTCAACGAGAGGGTTAGTGTTTCTGCAACTACACCTGCTAGTAACCCTAGCGACATTTCTTTGGTAACTGCTCCTGCTAGAAACCCTAGCAACAATTTTTCAATGAGCTTAGTATCCTTATGGCTATGCTCCCTTCCAGTGGTTAGACTGAATGAAGGAGGTGTGGGCCCATAAACTGTTAGAATATAATGGATGTGCTCGTTTAACCATAGACAATATCACTATTGTCACCCAACCATAGGCCGAAGCCACCCCCGAGCACCTTAACGTTGACAGAGAATCATTCTGGAAGAAAACCTTAAGATAGATAGACAAACAAAGGGTGGCACACCTTTCTCCAAAGATAGTGCACCAAGAAAGAGCTGATTAGAGAGTCCAAACCATAACCAAGAGATAGTCCAAGCCAAAACTGAAATCTGCTAGCTGCAGCAGCTGCAACGACAACTCTCATCCAAACTTGCGCACAAACTGACCAACTGTAGTGTGCACAAGTGCTGCTTCTGCAGTTCTGAGAATGCCTGCCAGAATGAAGACTGGCCTCCTGTATTCATACTAAAACTAGCAAACTGCCTGGGACGACTTCTCGTTCTAGGTGCCTATTTACTTAGTATATGATATTTCCTTTAGCTGAATTCTTCTCTTGGAGGCTAATAACCTAATACAAATTATCCTCTTGAGATGACTTGTCTTCTAGGGTTATTAGCCAACTAATTAGGGTTTCTTCTTTCTTCCCGGAATATTCTATTCTTGTCAGGTTTACACGTGGAGGTAAATACCTCTCGTAGCTACCATAATATGAACACAGATTGTAGTTCTGGTATTCCTATAACCATTTTCTTGAGGAAAGGTAATATTTGATAGTTAATATGAACATACCTTCTATGCCAAAGTTCACTGGGATTGAATTCATCATGTACAAGTGCTTCATCATTTCGTTCTAGTAGTCTGTATAATCAACCTTCATGAGTTCCAATAACTCTAGCATTCTTTATGCTGGAGTCTTTAGACGAAGCTAGTACTTTTCCATCTACAAAGGCTATTCTATTTCCTTTGTCTTCTAAGAAAGAGATAGATATAATAATATTTTCTAAACCAGGTACATATAAGACATTACTCAAATGAACATTATTACCCAATTCCAATTTGATGGAGGCTTGACCAATTCCTTTGACTGGATAGGTTTTCTTGTCTCCAAGTTCTACTTTGTGAGATGTCTTCTTTTCATTCAAAATGGAGTCTGACTTGGTATTGTGTCATATGCCTGGAAGCTCCACTATCAATTATCCACATGTCATCTTCAAGGGATCCTACAAGAGATAAATAGTGTAGACGATCCGCTTTTTCATTCATGATTTTTGTTGACTGATATGTGGTCAAACTTTGATTTTGACTGGTCAAACATTGACTTTGACCCAAGATATCAACCTTGACATTTTTTCCTTCTTAGAGTGCCAATAGGTGCACTAGACTAAGGAGCACTGGAATATCCTTTCCTTGGGAAAAATGTTCCATCATAATGTGCTGGGAAAAAGGTTTAGGGTTTGTAGCTGCACTTGCTAGAAACCCTAGAGAAAATGCTTCAGTAACTGCACCTGCTAGAAACCCTAGCAACAGTTTTTCAATGAGATTGATAACGTATGGATTAGATTCCTTCCAGTGGTTAGACCGATTGAAGGAGGTGTGGGCCCATAACATGTTAGAAAATATGTGTGTTTGTTTCACCATTGAGAATATATAAATATACTCACCCAACCATAGGCACCAAAGGCCACCCCCGAGCACCTTTAACCTTAACATACATAAAAATTTCGGAAGAAGACCAGTAGCCAACCAAGGTAGTGCACCTCTCTCCAAGGCTAGTGTACCAAGCAAAGATAACCAAATACCAAGCAAAAATTCCAAACCATAACCCAAGACTAAGTCACTACCGCAACAATTGCAGTTCTCCTCCAGTCATGTGTAGTTCTTGTCCTTATGCAGTCGTGAGTGTGAGTGTGTCCAAATGAGCTCTAGCACCCTCTATTTATACTGCTCCAACTCACTTGACTAGTCCGAATTCTCTTCCTATAGGCTAACAACTTAATATTAATTATTCTCTTGAGCCGACTTGTCTTCTAGGGTTATTATCCAACGTTTTAGGGTTTCTCTTGCTTCCCTGAATATTCTAGTCTCATCAAAGGTTACACGTAGAGGTTGATACCTCCCGCAACTACCATAATATCAACACGATTGACGCGATTTGTGCACCATTGGAAAGGTCTCGATGTGTATAATAGTGTCAATGGTTCTAAGCTACGTTGGGAAAGTTTTAACCTAATCAAATGTTGTTTGATGCGCCAAAATGGCTCTAGAAAGTTCTGGACCCAAAATTTTCAAACTAAGACTTGCCACTAAAACGACCTTGCAAGGTGATTCCTTCAATTTTTTTCCACTCTAAAAGGACTGAGATAGATGACAAATAAAATACTAATCCAATCCAGATCATACCTCCCCATTTAGGGAGGCATTTGGTCCCCCAAAGCTTTACTAAATGAGGTGAATACATTTTTCCTCTACCTTCTCCCTGGAGTACGACTTTGCTTTGCTTGGAAGTTGTCCTTTCAACCCAGCCTGCCAAAGGTCATGTTGTCCCCGTGTTGTAGTTCTGGAAGACTTCTGCAAAATTGTGTCCTCTGCTAACTCCACTTGAGAAGATGGTGATAAATCCTCTATGGAAAGTAGGACCTTCTCCTCTTGATCAAACATGAAGGGCTCATAGAGTTTGAGATTCTCCACATTCATCGCTGAGTAAATGTGCATGTATGGGGGTAGATTAAGTCTGTAGGCATTATCTCCCACTTTTTCCAATACCTCAAAAGGACCATACCACAGAGCCTTGATCTTCTTACCAGGACCTTGTAGTATTTCCTTGTTCAGTTGTAACCATACTTTGTTTCCCACTCTAAATGTTCTCTCTATTCCATGCTCGTCATGTCTAGCCTTGTACTTTTCCTACGACTTATTCAATATCTCATATACTTGCAAATGGATTTTCCTAATCTTCTTAACAATTTTTTTTGCCTTTAATGCATCTCCTCTAAGGTCCTCCCTCACTCCTTGTTGTCCATATACAACATCTAAGGGTGAACGTGGAAAATATCCGAAACAAGTTTCAAAAGGTGACTTACTAGTAGAAGTATAAATTATCTATTATAAGATTGTTGAATATAGATTAGATTTTCATTTCAGGTCTTTGGATGCTTATGATTGTAACCCCTCAAAAGATACACCGAATTCCTATTGACTACTTCTGTCTACCCCTGCTTGTGGATGGAATGTTGTAGACCTCTTCAACTTAGTGTCCATCTTCTTCGATGATGTAGCCCAAAATGCATTGAGAAATCTGGTATCCTTGTCTGAGATGATGCTCCTTGGTATCCCAAAGTGCACCCAGACATGTTCAAAGAACTTGTTTTTTTTTCATTGATGGTATTTTTACAAAGCATTAAAATGCACATTTTGCTGAATTTGTCAACTACCACAAATAGATAGTCATATCCCTTCCTGGTTGTTCGTAAACCTCCCATAAAATCCATTGAAATACTTTCCTAAGGTCGAGTGGGTATAGGTAAGGGGTGGTATAGACCTTGCTTTCTGTTACTGGGCTTGTTGGTAGAACAAAGTATACATCCTCTAATATATCGTGCTACAACTTCTTGCATTCTGATCTAGTACACAACCTCTGTAAGTTGGGAGTTTTCTTTACAACACCAAAATGTCCTGCAACCTTGGAGGCGTGAGTCTCTCTGATAATATGCAATCGTTCACCTTCAGGGACATAGAGCTTGTAGATTAAACCATTCTGGAAATGATAGTCAACCTTCCTGTCACCTTTTCCTATATGAATTTGGTCCTATAGTTGTTGAAACACCTTTTTGAAGTCCTCATCTTCTGTGTATGCCTCTTTGTCTACATCATGAGTAAAAGGCTCCATGTGCATCAAAGTTCCCAAAGCTATAATATTTAATGTGGGTGGTTGTGAAAGCATGCTCACCAACTTTTTTGTGCTACCCTTCTTATATTTTATGACCAAATGAAACTGTTGTAATAACTCCATCCATTTGTAGTGCCTGGTTTACTGTAACTTACTCTAGGCCTGCAAATAATGGAGAAACTGGTGATATGTGTGGATGATGGTCTCCTTGCCCATTAGATAATGCTTCCAGTTTTTGACATCTTGTACCAGAGCATAGATCTCTTTGTCACAGGTAGGGTATTTGAGGATTTCCCCATGAAATAATTCATAATGGTAGCAGACAAGCCTTCCTCGCATGAAGACTTCTCCCATGGCATACCCACTAGCATTTGTCTCCACTTCAAAGGGCTTCTGCAAGTTTGGTAGCGTGAGCACTAGTGCTTGAATGATATTTCTTTTTATCTCATCGAAGGCCTTCTGCTGATTCTTTCCCACTGGAAACTCTATTGCCTGTTGCTATTATGTGTAATGGTACAACTACTGCTGAAAATAAAGCTACGAAATTTCACAAGTACCTACCCCAACAAAGATCCTAAATTATATGCAATTTGTAGGAAATGACCATTTCATGATGGACTCCATCTAGGAAGGATCTATTTTTAGCTCGCTTCCACCTATCATATATCATAGATACACCAAGGATTGTTGAGAAAAATCACATTTTTTGAGATTGGCCAACACCTGGTGCTTCTTCAGGGTCTCTAGCACGCCCGTAAGATGTGAGATGTGTTCCCCCCATGTAGAAATATAAACCAATATATCATCCAAATAAACAATAACAAATAAATCTAGATAAGGGTGTAAAACATCATTCATTAGTCTCATAAATGTAGTTGGTGCATTGCATAAACTAAATGACATAACCAACCACTCATACAAACCTTGCATTGTTTTGAAGACAATCTTCTAGGTATATTCTTCTTTGAATCATACCTGGTGATATCTTAATTTCAAATCCATCTTAGTAAAGTACTTGACATGCTACAATTGGTCCAATAGATTAACGATCCTGAGTAGAGGGTACCGTTTATTCGGTGTAATTTTTTTCAATGCTCTATAATCAATACACATTCTCCAAGTCCCATCCTACTTTGGAACAATTATGATGGGTGACCCACAAGGTGAGTTACTTGGTCGAATCACACCCTGCTCCAACAACTATTGCAATTACTTCTTTACTTTGTTTGATTCAAGAACGAACTATCTATACAACCCAATATTCGACACGGGAGAGTATGAAAATAATTGGATTTCATGCTCCAGTTCTCTCTTAGGTGGTATCCTTTTAGGCCCCTGAAACACTCCTCTGTATTCCCATAACAACTCCTCCAATTGATGTTTCTGCTCTTTATTACACCCTTCAATGGATGCCTTTACTTTTAACGACTCTTTACTAGATTGATTTTCCTTTAGGAAAAATAAAACATATTTCTTGCTAGAACCGATCAATTTCCTAGCTTGATTGACACTTACTAATAAAATTTTGATTTTCCTTTGTGTGCGTTGATGAGGAAGGATTTCCCATCCTTGATGAGGTGGTACTGATTGTATCTCCGTATGAAGATAACATCCCTCATATACATGTAGGGGCTTCCAAACACTATTCCACATACATCCAGTGGTACTACATCCAATCCTACTTCCTCTGTAATATCAACACTTTTAGAAAATTTAATCTTTCATTTATTTGTTACCTTGATCTTTGCATTCTTGTTTACACAAACCAATGTATAGGGGTTAGGAGGATCATGAACCTCCAATCCAAGCTTGTCGACTAGATCCGCTACTATAAGATTAACTTGTGAACCGGATTTGAACATAACATCTATCTTGGTCTTCTTGACCTGAATCTTGATGTGGAAGAGCTTGGTCATCTCCTTCTCTTCCCGGTGATGAAGGATACTTAGATTCACCTCCTTCTGTACTGATGTGAAGACAATATTATCATCCATATTAGAGCTACTTTCAACATGATTTATCGAATCTTTGGCAATAAGGTTCTTTTTATTTCCACCCTTCTTACGGTTCTTTAGGTTTATCTCTGGATGTAGTTTCTGACATTTTTCTTTATTGTGGCCATCAATGTTGCAATGATTGCAATGGTTGCTGGGATCTTTGCATTGAAGTGCAATAATTTTTGTCTTCTTATACTTTTCCCATTTACACTTCTTCTTCCCCTCCTTGGAAGCTTCCTGGTGCTCTTTCTTCTTAGAACCACTTGGATGCTCCTTCTTTTGGCTTATGTTTTCTAGGTAATGTTCTTGTACACACGCCTCATCCACTGCCATTGGATTGAATAACATCACTTGCTTTCGTATATGACTATGTAAGCCCCCTAGATACTTGAAGAGTACATCTAGGTTCTTGGGAGAGATACCCAACATGATGGCCATCTTTCTGAACTCAATGGTGTACTCCTGTACATTCTGCCCTTGCCTCTGCCTGAAGTAGTGCCATCAGATCCATTGGTTATCTACATACCCGATAGGGTAGAATTGGGACTTGATGAGGGTTTTGAGGTCCTCCCACCTAGTTATTGGTGAATCACCCTCCAACCTAAGTGTTTCCGTATGGATTTCCCACTAGGTTAAAGCATGGACCTCTAATTTCATTCTAGCATATGCAATCTTATGCTGTTCATCTATATGGTGAATGCTAAAATAAAATTCTATTTGTTGTTGGATTTCGAGGGTTTTTATGAACATATTCGTCCTCCATGGCTAGGGTTTCTGCAACTTCTCTTTAAGCCGATTCCTAGATCCTGCAACTTCCCAAAAATACCCAAAAGAAAACCCGACTCTGATACCAATATGATATGTAAATTGTCATGGATATTCCATTGGAATAGTTTGTCCCAACAAATCTGATAAATAAAACTGAAATTTACACTATGAAGGTTAAATTCCTTTAGATTCCATAATCTTTCGTTACTGATTTTCTGCTTATGCATGAAATATATAAAATGTGGAAAGTAGAGAACAATAAAATACAATCACACACCATTCACAAAATAACACAAATATTTGATCTGGGAAACCATTACGGGAGAAAACCCATCTAAAAGGCGAGGCTTCTTTGCTAGGATGCTACAAAACATTAACCCCCTTTGTTATTCTCTCTACTTTCCCACTCCAATTGCTTTGATCAACTATAGAACAAAATACAATAGGATAGAATGGAACCCCTCCTCCTCCTAGGAGCTTGGTATTTAACATAGCCCGATAGCCATCTAGGGGTAGGTTTTTTACTTCTTCAACCCTAAATTGCGATAGGGCTTTGGAACTTCTAGAATATTTTTTAAATTACATACATGGCTAGCCCCATATGCATGAGTAACAGAGGGTGATGTGACATCCTCTCGTACCATGGTGGTCAATACGATAATTCAACTTGCAGAGGCATAACTTTTTCATATGAGCTTCTGCAATTTTTACACTGTTGGAAAGGTCTCTATGTGTAGAATAACATCACAAGGTTCAAGTTGTGTTGAGAAATTTTAACCCCAAAAAATTCCCTTTGATGCCTCAAAATGGCTGCAAAAGGTTCCAGACCCCAATTTTCCAAACTGGAATCTGCCTCTAAAATGACACTACAAGCTAATTCCTACAATTTTTTCCACTCTAAAAGCAATGAGATAGATGACAAATAATATAATGATTCAATCTAGATCGAAATTTATGACACATGTTCAAACATGTTCATTGCACCATGTAACATACCTGACCCCCTAAGTACCTTTTTAAGGGATAGGGTATTAAATTTTCACTTCTTCTAACAACCTTACATATTCTCTATCACAACTCCATCCTCTTCTACTCATCAAGAGCTTTCCAACAACAGTAATTTCACTTATATTTGAGCTCTGGGATGAAAGGTACGACCTTCCAAAAATCTCGGGTTTGCATAGGAAACACCTCTCTTACTACCACGTGGCACCCATGTGATGTGTCATTGTCAGTGCCAAGTGACGTGGCGACACCCTGGTCCTGACGTAGCACTAGCCTAGCCTGCCTTGGTGGAACTTCAGTCCACGCATGCCTACAACCATCATCGCTCGAACATTATTCCGACGCACTCTTGTGGGTGGTGGTCTCGCAGACTCATGAACTCATAATTTTGTGGATTCCTTTCATAAGTCCGTTTGAGAAGTCTCAACAATTAACCATTTTTCCTTCCATCTTCATTGACTCGCATATGCATATTTATATAAGCATCCTTTGATAGGTTCATTCAAGATGTATCAACACTTAACCATTTTTCCATCTTTGCAGACTCGTGGACTCAAGAATGCATATTTGTATAAGCATCCTTTCATAGGTCCATCTGAGAAGTCTCAACACTTAAACATTTTTATATCTTTGCAGACTCACGTACTCACAGATGCATATCTCTATAAGAATCCTTTCATAGGTTCATCCGAGAAGTCTCAACACTTAGCCATTTTCCCATCTTCGCGGACTCTTTCATCTCACCTTCCCATCTCCATGAACCCTTCATGCTTCTAAGTCCACTGCCTACACTTTACACTCGCCATACCTTCTCCGCAGCCTACAAACTTACTCCCCCTATTAAAGAACTTACTAAGGTTTGAACTCCACGAGGGAACAAACCCTCTATTGTCTCAACCAATTACAGGATGGCACGTGTTCCCATTGTACACATAATATTTCTCCATCAGTGTGACGTCACCCTTTTTCCTCGACCAAACTTAAATACTTACCCCCACCGATCTACAAGTGAGGTTACTTGACACCATTTTGATAGATCCAATGGTGGAGAAGGCTTCTCAGAGTTTCTTTCATCATAGTGCCATATTCCTATGCTACTCTGACGTCCCTACTGTGATCAATGGTCATGATTCCTCCGAGAGTTTATCAAATGGATCCAATGAATGTTAACAGTTCTGGATCCTTCGCAAGTTCTCATACGAGAGGGACCCCAATCGATGACCATGATCAAAACTCCATACCAAATCAACGACTGTGATTCATCCAAGGAAAAGCATAAGATTTCTTAAGTTCTTTAATACAAATCTGGATTAGTGGCTTTGAACTTCTTCTAGGAGAAGTCTAAGGCTTACGAGGCCTTCAAATAACTGCACCTCTTATTCAGGTAGGCTAAATTTTTGTCTCTTAGCCGTTTGAATGCAGAATTTTGGACTATGAGCAAGCCATACATGTACAAGATATTTCTAGCAGAGCAATATGTACAAGTATAATTCCAACGATCACTAATATGACATAAATGCATAATTACCAGCTCCTCCGATATAATTATGCCATTGACTACATATACACAAAATGTACAGGTCGAAGAAACTCTTAACAGAATATGCTCACAAGTATAGTTACAACTGCAATTATCACTATTTGTAACATATAATTGTCATATCCGCACAATCCTGGAAACAATAGTCAAGGATAATTACAACAGTAAAAACCCATGACAATAGTCACATATCACAAATTTTGTACAAGTTTAATAGAAGGTATTCTGACTTGTAATTAACACATCAAATACCCATATTATAAAATAATCCTGTCAAATCATCAAACAAGCATAGCCATCCTTGAAACCTTCATAGGAAAATTCAGCCTTAAATTACAATTCAATTACTTAGGGTACACAATCACTTATCTGGTACAGTTGATAGTTGGGAAATTGACTGTGGGTTTTTTCCTTTCCACCCAACCGTAGGCTTAGATGCATTCACTCTTAACATTCTAGCCACCCCCGTGCCAAGCCATGATACCACTAGGGAATGTCTCTTAGGTTCTCAGTGAGATTTGAATATCACTCTCCTTCACTCTACTCTTGGTAGAGATTTTCCTTACAACCACCTAGCCCAGGCCTCTTCAAGGTTTATCAAATTCCTTCCTAGCATCAAGCTCACGACCCTCTTAGCTCAGGTCGAGTTTTCTAGGTTTTCTGTGCTCCAACTCAGGATTCTTCCATGAGTTCTATGATCCTTTTTATTGCACACACTCGTACATTCTCTTTCAATGACTCTCTTCTTTAGAGACCTGAACCCTCCTCTAGTTCTCTCTCTATGCATATCCAAGATGCAAGCATCCTCTCCTCTCTTTCTAGGAGACCACACCTGCCCCCTTTTTTCCTTGCCTCCCCCTTGTCTTCTTTTTCACCCCCTATTGTCTCTTCAATTATTCCTTGAAGGCTTTCGAACTGTCCTTCTTCCCTCTATCCGAAGGAACTCGTGGGTCAATATAGATGCAAAAAATGGTACTTTGTTGTACCTACGACTGGCAACTTCTGTGGTCCTAGATAGATTACCGATACTTTTACTCATGGGAGTGGTTGGTTGTTCAATTACCAACCCCTTCTCATTAATTGACTTGTCTTGATATCTAGGCTAAGGGAAAATAATATGAATGTTTCCAATTAATATTTCATCAAGGTGGCTTGGGGTCCTTTAGATTAATATAACCTCCCCTCATTCCTCTAGTGATATCATGGAAAATACTTTAATGCTTCACCTATCATTCAACTGTTGGAATTTACAGTTAAACAATAATACATTTACAATATTTTCAAGCCATTGCATGAAAATCACAAATTATGCTTAATTACAGGCTGGGGAAACATGGCGTTACACACCATGTCACATTGCTTCTTCTTCACTTGAAGGAAATCAACCCCAAATTTTGTTTTAGTTGTGGGTACATCCCTTCTACTAAAGCACAAAGTAATCATTGGGTTTTTGTAGTGTGATGGTTAGAGTGAGGTGCCATGCTAACATAAGTAGGGAGGAGAGAAATGAGTCAATACTTGATTTTAGAGTAAAATCAATAAACCATAAGAGAAGAAAAGAGAGATAAGGCCACTAGGATAATTAGTGTTTTAATGTTGATCATGTGACCTATGGATGTCGATTAATTAGTGTAATTCAATTAGGTTTTAACAACAAATTGAGATAACAAATTAACAACTGAAATTAAACTAGCTAGGGTTAATTCATTGGTTTCTTTGGGTGGGATAATAAACCTAAATGTTGAAGATGAAAGAGATGAATTTCGAAAAAAATCACTAAAAAAATGCCATTGTAGGTGTTGAAATTACTTGGGATGAATATGAGTTATGTAATAGGTCTTCAAGACAACTTTACTCCCCTTGAAAAATTCACACACTTTGCTACACCTTTAAAAATAGAGTTGATCATAATCTTTAATGCAATGTAATGAAAATGCTGTTGGAAATATTGTTTTCATTGATGTCAAAGAGAGGGGGAGACTACATATGCCCAAGATAAAGGCTGTAAGATGGAGATGATTGGAAATATTTGTTTTGGATTTTTGATGCTCAACTTGTATATCCTATCTTTGAAGGCCTTTTTACTCTAAAAACCTAGCTCAAATGGGAGCATATGATATATGGTTAAAAATCTTATTCCAAGGCCTTTCCAATGGTATATGGAACTTCCTATGACTCCATATGGATGAGGAGATATGAAATATTATGTCACGACAACCCAGCTAGAAGGTACATGTTGACTCATCTAGGTTTACAAGTCAGGCCCATAAGTGAACGTAGAAACACCATAAATACAAGATAGATGTGCGCATTTGAAGAGTATCCAAACAAGAAGAGAAAGTAAAACTGCACAAAAGAGATTTGAAGTGTGCAATAGGACCTGGGGAGTATTCTTGGGGTATAAAGGTGCAGAAGAGGAGTTTTCTTGAAGTTTTTAGGGTGCGCTATGAAGGACTAAGGTCTATGATGCTGCAAAGTGCGTTGTTTTGAGGTTATGATGTTGCAGTCTGGAATTATGTTATGAGAATGATGCTATGAGGTTTGTAAGGGCATGAAGGCTAAATTTGACTAGGGTTTGAAGCTATGTCTTGGGTAGGAAACAAGGAGAGGCATTAGAGCATGAAATTTAAGGGTATGATGATGTTGTGAAATGCATGAAGTATGAAGCATGCAGGTGAAGTCATAAGTACTTTGTGTATGAAGATCTTATATTGGTACCTATAAAGGTCTTACTGAGTTGGTGCTCAACTGAAGAGATTGGCATCTCTAGTATGTTGGGGCCTACACAATATCTTTTTGAGTTGGTGCTCAACTGAAGAGATTGGTGTCTCTAGTAGGTTTGTGCCTACAGACATTTACAAAGATAAGTTTTTGTGGTTTTCCCCACAAGGGTTTCCAAATTAAACCCTGTTTACTATGATTTATGTTTACATGCATTTACTATTTTAAAGTTAATGAATGATTGGTGAATGCTCATTTAAAGTAAAAAGTATCTTATAATGATTCACCCCCCTCTAAATATAATCATAAGTTCAACAAAAACATAGATCTATTATGTAAAATAATGAAATGATGAAGTGTGGTTTAGTGATCCAAAGGGCCCTTAGAAAAGTTCATACCTCTATTACCGCAGATGTGTTGAAACTTTGATTGAGGTGGAAAAGGTGAATCATCCAAGGTGTGAGAGGGGACTAAGTCAATATAGACAACTTAGGACAATACAACAAACCTTCAAGGAATAAACTAAGCCAAAAGTAAAAAATACTCGTAGAGGAGTTGGAGATGATAAGAACAAGCAGCCCAAGAGCATTGAGTATAGGAACTAGATTAAGATTTGGGGCTAATTCAACAATGCACTTGCAAGATAAGTGGATTAGAATAGGTTTGAAGAGACTTTACAAGGAGGAGGGGTGATGTAAATAGAAAAATAAGTGATCTTAAGGTGTAAGTGAAATTTGGACTCGTTGTTTGGCCAAGCATTCCATATAGAGGAAGCGTACAATGGGTTTTGAAATGAGAACCACAAGTTTTAAGGCCTTTAACACGTGTTTTTTCCTTAGTCAGAGCTCTTTGTTTTGTGCATCATGACATAAGGAGTTGACAAGGCCCAAGGATGTCATGATACATGGTTCCAATATCACGGAGAGTTAAGGAAGGTTTGGCGTCGTGGATCCCCAACTAATCATTCCCTAATGGATTTAGGACATTGAGGCCCTGAAATGAAATGTCATAACCAATTGTGGGCTAGATAAGGGGCTTGAAACCCCATAGAAAACCCAAACAATGAGTGAATTCTTGTAATTGAGTGCCCCAAAGGATCTAATAGAGTCAAACAAACAACTAATGGATAGACATAAGAGAGGAAGAAATAGGGGAACCCCACCTAAGTACTAGACTTCCAAAAGAGGTTGTGCATTTAGATGAGGGAAAGGCGACTCGAAGGAGACTGGTCTAGTGCAAAAGAGTCTTCATAATGAAGAATGAGAGTTAATAATTTCATCATTGGGTCTATGATGTAAAACATAGTAGATAAGTGGGTTTCACTATGGTACTTGTAAGTGTTAGTAATGAAGTGTGAAATATATATGTTACATATTGCCCCTCTTGTAAGGGATGCTATTTATGAGGTGAAAAAAGTGATGAGTATCAAGGAAGTAGAAGCAAGCAACAAAGAAATATATGACAAGGAGAAAATAAAGGAAACAACAACAAAGTAATGATGCATGGGGGAAAGTGGATATAGGAAAATGTAGCATGAGCTAATTCTCCTTCATCAAGAGGGAAATATTCACTCCAATTAGACTTAAAACCTAATGATCTTGTGGTGACCTGCATGCCTCAATGATTGATGCAAAACAAAGCTACAAGGGCCACATGTAGGTTATACGATCACAAGCAAACATAAGACAAAGAAAGGAAAGAGTGAGAAGCCAATATGCATGTCAAACATAAAATGTTGAAAGGTGTGTCAAACAACTCCTAACTATTACAAAAGTAACACAATAGCTAAACTATGAAATGCTATGTAAATAAATTTAACTACCATGAAAGTAACACAATCGCTAGATATAAAATGCAAGTGTTGAAAATGAGACAAATAGTAAGTCTAACTACGAGGAAATTAGAATCATAATTAGACTATGAAAGAAAATGAACAAGTGAAATGAGAGAGTGAGTAAGAGAATGGCCCCTACACTTACCAACGCATACATGATGCAATGCAAGAGACTATTTTGGGCATGCCATATGAGAGAAGAGAGCCCACTCAATCCTGCTAGCAAGCTAAACATGAGTAATGTAAAAAACAAACTATAAAGAAATGGGAAAGGAAAGGAAAAAGAGTTAGTAAATCCATACCTTTACTTTCATGAGCACAAAATTTGTTGTTGTGGGAGCCTACCAAAGCGTATGAATGATGTGAGCATGGTAGTTATCTCGGTGTCAAAGCAAGCTTTGCACCTTTGATAAAAGTGTTAGTATCTTTCGTCGAGTGGGTAGGGGGTAGTTACACCAACTCCTAAGGAAAGACAAGGAACGATCGAAGGCAAGATATGAGATGCGACGATGCTCTGTTAGAGCTAGTGAAGGAAAGAGGTGAGATATGTTAGGATGGACCTAGTGAAGGAAATAGGTGAGAGGAAGTGATGCTATAACATAAGTAGATAAGGAAAGAGGTGAAAGGAAAAAATTCTAGGTTATACCTATTGAAGGAAAGAGGTGACAATGCTAGGATAKAACTAGAAAAGGAAAGATGTTATAGCTTGATGGAGGTGTCGAATACTTGGTTGAGGAAGCAACCCCATTGTTGCAGTTTAATGGRACATTATAACCAAAAACAACATGTTAGGGAAGAGAAGAGACATGGTGATCAAATTTTTCWATGAAGAAGTTATATTAAGTCGGGTCCTTCTAGATTCAATGGCTTAGTGGGAGTGAATCATTGATGAGGTGACCCAAAAAAGAGGAGAAATGTAAAGGAAGAGGAGACACTGCCTTGAGAAAATCAAGGCARCGGAGAAGGAAATAGGTGAAGAAGGAATTGTTGGTATCTTTAGGTAGATAATACTAACCATAAAAGACCCAAGTTGGCCCCAAAAARGTCCCAATAAAGTACACGACTTCACTAAGTTTGGTAAACTATATTAAAATATGGGGTTCTTTTGGGGTAAACCAATAGGGAGTAGAGGGGTTTCCTCAAGTAGGTGAGAGAGGTTGACAGAGAAGAGGAGGAGGAGTCTTGGTAGAATCCTAGAGACTATAGAGAGGTTGACAGAGAAGAGGAGGAGGAGTCTTGGTAGAATCCTAGAGACTATAAGGAAGAGTCTAATGGATGAGTCTTAGGAGAGGCCTTATATAAGGGATGACTACAACTCTAAGATGTTTTGTTTCAAATTTGTTGAATTCTTGAAGGGCCCTAAGGGCAATAGGAGAGAAGTAGTTAGCGTTGAGAGTGTGAAAATAATACTCACTATGATGTTACGAGAAATATGGGATCAAAACCAATTTTTTTGATGAAGTCATCATGACAAAGGTCGATGAAGAATGAGTTAACCATAGTGTCCTTCTATTCATCTAGGTAACGATGCGGGATAGATCAAAAGGGAGAGAAGGATTTGGAGCTTAGGTAATATTGGAAAGAATTCAAAAAGTGATTTGATCATATGATCTATTTGTTTAGGACATGCCCAAAGGAAATACATTAAAGTCATTCTAAAGACATGATAGGATATGATTTAGACTAAGAAGTGAAATAATATGAAGACGACCACCTGCCAAGGGTGGAAGGGGGAGGAGATAGTTTAGAGGATTTGAGGAGAGATTCCCTCTAGATTTGAGTGATGACCTCGAACCATTGAGAAGAAAGGGGGGCATTAGCATTGATGAGGTTAAAGGTTAGTTCATGAGTAGGTTTATTTAGGAAGAGACCCACCCAGTACATTGGAAGTACAAATGTCAACGGGGTTGATGAGGTTAAGTAGAGAATCATATGAAGGGCACATCCTTTTGGGGTGAGAGATGGATACAAATTTGATCCGATATTCAATATTTCTTGGGTAATTTTGACGATTTGGATCCTTTTGCAACCTTGGGATAGAATTGGTTCAAAGAGGGGTCAATTAGAGATTTCCCGTTAAAAGATTTAGGAGGGGATTCTTCTTCTACTTCATTTGAAGAATTAGAGTCAGGCTTGGTGGAACCTTCTTGTTCTTATCTCAAGTTTGACATTTACATTTGTGACAATAATTTTTGGTTTTGGAGGTATGCCAATTTGGCCTTTTTTTCCCGTTCAATTGTTAAAATTTTGGCATATCTCCATGTTATGAGAGTCATACTTGAAACATTTACACCACTTGTTAGTCTTTTATGAGGGATCATATTTCTCTTTTTATTTTTCTTAGGAATGGGCACTTTTTTCAACCTGTCCCTTGTTACATTTCTACTGGAGACGTCAATATTAGGTGTCTTATATTTTCTATCTCCCATAATAGTGTTTTTATAGGTATTTTTTATTCAAAGGAAGTAGTCGATGGTGTATTTGGTAGAGAGGAGATATTTGATATAAACTTTGACTATGTTATCTCAATCTAGAGAATCAATAAAGATGTGGCAAAGGGTTTCTTCTTGTATACTTGACATAGAATTGTGCAAAGCCTTATTCCATTGATGGATGAAAGTTAAATTAGTTTCCTTATATTCTTATTTAAGGTTAACAAGGGAAAGAATGTTATACTTATATAGTCTATAAATGTTGAATAATGTTTAATGAATTGGTTTGCTAATAGATGAAGGTCATAATCTAACCCTTCATGTAGACAATGGAACCAATGGAGGGCATCACTTGTTAGAGAGTTGAAAGAGATTTACAATGATATTGTTTCCATAAATAAACTAGGTGTGCACAATAATGAAGTATTCCAAATGATTCTCAAGGTATTCCTTTATGGTGTCATTGAATTTAGGTAAATTGGGAAAGTTTGGAGGATGCCATCTCACTGCAAGCTAAGGTGCAAAAGTTTGTCTAAATATTTGGGCGAAGGAAGGCCTAGATGAGGTGCTCCTTCTTCTGCTAGGGTGTAGTTTTTGATTGGGGTAACCACTATAGGGGGATACATTATTGTTCGAGGGTGGTGCCCTGCCACCACCTCCTATACTTGGCTAGGGATACAAGTGTGTTGAACATGCTCGTACTTGGGTTCCAAATTTCTTGAAAATTAGCGTTTTGGGGTTATATCATTGTTGGTTTGAACACTTTTCAAGGTGACCAAGACATATTTAGGATGCATACTTTTTTTTTTGGTTTGGTATATGTTGAGATGTATGCTTGGTTCATGGATTATGAAGAAGTTGATATGATTTCTTGGCTCACATTTGGGACTCTTGTTGTATGAATGCTTGGATTAGAAGATAATATTGGAGGAGGCTAAAGGTTTTTGGGTAGGATGTAGACATTACTTTGGTTGAGATTTGGAAATGTTTGAGAATTTAATTGTTGAGGTTGCATGTGCACTTGGCTTGTTTGGATATATCTTTGCAATAGAGTTTGTAAAATTGTCGCAAAATTACTGAAACTCATGGATTCAAAGGACAAGGGAATGGATGAAGGGGAGACCCAATATTAATTCAGGCTATGGATAGTGAGTGGGAGAACTACTTGAGAGGAAGAAATGAAGAAAAATTTCCCAACATGGATATCTATTGAGGAAACTAGCGGGGGCTTAGATGAGGGTAATAAATATCTACCCAAGAAAATGATCTATCATTGTCCTTGAAATAGACATGGGTCTCAAGTCGATAAAGAGAATTAGGACATTGATGTTGATAAATTTGTGTAAATTTAATACCTTGAGAGAACTCTAGTTCAACACCTTGAAGATGTGGAAGAGAGAGAGGGGGATCATGAGAATACACATAACTTTACATATTAATGATATTCACATGAAAAAATTCTATTGTAGTGATATATAAACCAAGAAGAGTTATTTGGGAAGTAATTAGGTAGAGGGTTGGAGAGGAATAAGGGGAACATTCCATCTCTCAAAGAAAAATGACAGAATAATTCATATGATGGGAGTAGAGGATTAACACAAGGGAAAGCCCTTGTGTAAGAGAGGGAAGGCTTGAAAATAATTCCTTAGTGTAGTCACCAAAATGTAACATGATAATTATAGTGAGACATCAAGATACTACAATGAGGAAGGAGAAATTGGAGTCACCACTTGGTTTTATGGAAAAATAGAGAAACCCTTGGAGAGAGGAAGAGTGGAAGAAAAGAGGGAAAGAATGTGACTAGGTTAACTTGTCTTTTAGGATTGGTTATGTGACTTAGGGATGTATATTAATTAGGGTTTAAAAACAAATAGAGATAAAAAAAAATTAACTAGGATTAGTTTATTGGTTTCTTTTGGTGAGCTAATTAATTGAATGTTGAAGATGAAGAGAGATGAAAATGAAGGAACTCACTTAGAAAAATGTTGTTGTAGGTGATGAAACTTATTGGGTTGAATATGAGTGGTGAAATAGGCCTCCAAGAGATATTTTCTCCACTTGAAGGAACCTACACACATTGCTACACCTTCCTGCAAACTAGAGTTGATCATGATCTCTAATACAATGTGATAAACACACCTAGATCTACCATGTAAAATAATGAAACAATGAAGTGTTGTATGTTGACGCAATGTGTCACTAGAAAGTTAATTCCTCTCTTACCATAAATATATTGGAACCTCCCTTAAGGTATAATAATTGAATCAACCAAGGTGTGAGAGGGTTTAAGATAATAGAAATGCATTAGGACAATATAACAAACCTATAAGGAAGAAACCAAGACAAAATAAAGATGATTCAATATATGTGTTGGAGATGATAATAATAAGAAATCCAATCTCGTAAATGAGTTAGATCAATATTTGGTGATAATCCAATAGTATGCTTGCAATATAATTGAAAGAGGAGAAGAGGTTCGAAGCAAATTTACAAAGAGGAGAGGAGCGCTATAAGTAGAGAAGGAAAAAATATCAAGGTGTAAGTAAATGTTAGATTCGTTGTTGGGTGAAACATTTCCTATGGAGGAAGCGTACCTTGGGTTGTCATTGAGAATCATGGGTTCTAAGGCCTATACTGTAGATATTTTTCTCAAAAAATACTTTCAATTATGTGTAAGATGACATACAAACACAATATGACCCGATGAAGTTAGAATACACTTAATTCCAAGAAATAAAAAAGGGTTAAGGAAGGTTTGACCCTATGAACCTATTAAGTACACAACACTCCCTTCAAAATTTTCAATTTTAGGGTACCACTTCTTTTAAACCATTTTGCACTTTTTTCTTTTGGCTTTCATTAGGGAGCACAATTGTATTTTGTTAAGTTTATGTATTTTTTCCTTTGTTTTCTTTTCATTTTAAATCCCAAGAAAACCCAAAACATCTCATTTTTTTCATAAGGGAAGGAGAGAAAAAGAAAAATAAAACTTGAAAAAGGAACAAAATCACAAATTTATCCAAAAAGTGCCAATGAACTCATCGAGGGTTGGGGAAAAAAGAATTAGTCAATGCAACCAAACATCCGATCCCGATGAATCCTGAAGAAAAGTGTTGATGAGCCATCGACGTTAGGGAAATTAAGTGTTAAAACAAAATGATAATATTTTTTTTTTTGATCGTCAATATAATCATTGGGAGTTGGCGGAACTGACATAAGTATTAAAGATCTAGGGTCAAATATTTTGCAATCGTTGATAATCCATCGACATCGAAAAAAATATTACGAGTTGAGGATAAAAGAGGTAACACCTCTCTGTCGATGCCAATGACTCCTTTTGCTGAAGAATGGATCCTAGTGATCTAGGTGGATATTCGTGGCCACCCACTTGTCCCAAATATCTCCTCTTGTCAGTTTTTAGTGCAACATGTTCTTCTGTACTTCATGTAATTATGGTTTCTACACTTCCAGGGCTGTTTGAGTCCCTACAAATATTCCAGGTGGATACTGGTGGCCTCCCACCTAATCCAACTAGCTTATTTTGTATGTTTTCATGTCAACACATATTGCTGTACTTCCAGGTCCGTTTTGGGGCCCCAAACAATGTTTTTTTGGCTTGTTAGAGTCAAACTGTAGACAAACTCAGATTTTGATGGCGTAATGCGTAATTCATGAAAATAAATTTCCAATGGGCTATCATGCACCTAAAACGGAGATTGTATGCAAAATTTACGACCCCAGAAAGTTAACGTACTAACTTACCCAAATGGGGTCCACATGAATTTTGGCATTTCATCTCCTAGGGTTAGGTTTTTCGATTTCTAGGGTTTTGACATTGATGTTTATCATATAAAAGGCCTTTAGAGCCTCATTGTAATAATATTCTGGCGAATGAGTGTAGTCGTCACATCTCTTCTCAGAGATAAAGCTGCCACCATTCTAGTGAGTCCCACACTCTGTCTTTTTACAGTATCTTTACAATTCTTTCATTAATAGAAATCGAGTATTGTTGTGTTTCTTTGTTTCTGGAAATTTCCTTGAGTATTTCATTATAATTTCTCTTCTTTCATTTCGTTCCGTAAATAATCCGGATCAATGGTATCAAAGTAGGCTGCTCTTGATCGTTTTTCAATGCATGTCCCTGGAGTATAACCAGTTGGGTATCGAATTTGTCTCTCTTGAGGATAATCACTCTCGCACGCCTAAGAAACCCTCGATGGAGATAGAAAATAAAAACGACTGAGAAAAAGATTCTATTAACCTGTTTCTTGAGAAAGATCTCGTGCGACAGAGGGATGAAATGATGGAGAATTTTGCACACATTGTTCAATGCCTGCTAATAGCAACATGCACATCTTCATCAAGAGACCATTTTGGAGGAACCTCTCCCTTCAAGGTGCAAGTTAATTTTGATATTCCCATATTTGAAGGTCATATAGATGCGAATGCCCTAGAAAAATGGTTAAATATATTAGAAGGTTATTTATCTATTCGAAATATTTCCGACAGGGAAAATATCACCTTCACACTCCTCAAGGCTCTCCCCCATGTCAAGCATTGGTGGGAAAATTATTGGGAGAAAAGTTCCACATAGGAATCTGGAATATATGGGGCCAAGCCCACTTGGAATTTTTTTGTGGATGCGGTCAAAGAACAATACTATCCTGTTGAAAATTGTGAAGACCAGTACATGAGATGGACCACACTGCAGAAAGAGAAGAGCCAAACAGTGCCATAGTTCACAAATACTTTCCATAACTTGTGCACCAATATGGGTATCAAGGACTCCAAGCGACATCTGGTTTTGAAATACCATGGGGCTCTGCATAGGTACATCCAAAGAGAAATGGATTTCCTAAAAATCTCATCATTAGGAGATGCCTATCAATATGTTGTCAAAATCAAGCAAAAATTTAGGAACCAAAACAAATGGGAATTTGGGTCTGCAAATATACAACAACCAAAGCACGGTAAAGACGAACCTAACCAACAACCTCTAGACAACGAAACCAAGACATAGGATAAAAAGGGTAAAGCAAAGATGAATAATGACACTGGGAAGTGGTGTGAATTCCACAAAAGTCCCTGGCACAACACCAATGAATGTCGCTCGAAACAGTAATTGGGGGTCAAAGTCAAAGACACGAAGATGAACCCTGATTCAAAATCTGATCCAAAAAATATTGAAAACAAATAGATCATCGACACATACCCCACTACTACTGTTGCAATCACAACAATTCATATAGAAGAACCAGTATATCCCAAAGAGGGGGAGCGCCTCTTCCATTCACAGATGTGGGAGAAGGGGACCCCATTGCGTTTCATTGTTGATAAGGAAATCTAGAAGAAAATCATCTTAGCTAAGGTCGTCAAACAGTTGGGGTTGTCGAAAAAACCACAGCTGCAACCATACAACATCGGGTGGCTTCACCAGGGATGAGATCTTCGCGTTAGCCAATAGTGTTGCTTATCCTATGGCATCCATCCCTTCAAGGAAAATGTAGTGTGTGATATTTTCCCTCTTGATGTCTGTGATTTTGGTTTGGGCCAACCATATATGTGGAAATGTCATGCTGTCTATGAGTATAGACCCCGTAGTGTAATTATTACTCTGGGAGGTCATATCTACAATATACTAGAGGTAGTTCCAACTACTGCTCCACCAAAACAACATCACAAGGTAATCTCTCATACTGTAAAATTCATCCTCTTCACAGTCTGTTCAAAGGATGCACAAAAGACTGCTACAACCACTACAACCTCAACACCTTTTATCCAACAAAAATAGATTGTCAAAGAGAAAGAAGATATTGTTTCTTCACCTACAATGGTGCCTACACAATGCCCCGTCAAACCCAGAGACAATAAGTTGGTGGAGAAAATTCAACCTTGCCAGCAATAGGTTTGTGACAAACTTCCACATACCAACCAACACAACTTCTCCAACAAGGCACACAACTCACCAAGATTCATATTCATAAAATGCTTTCCCCTCTTCCTTGGGAACTCAATGCAATGGATACCATGGCTTCCTAAGGGGGGAGGATTGATCCAGGTGGATATTGGTGGCCACCCACCTATCTCAAATGGATCCTCTTGTCAGTTTTTAGTGCAACATGTTCTTCTGTAATTCCTTGTAATTGTGGGTTCTACACTTCCAGGGCTATCTAAAGCCCTACACATCTTCTAGGTGGATATTGGTGGCCTCCCAGGTCTGTTTTGGGGCCCTAAACACTGTTTTTTTGGCTTGCCATAGTCAAAATGTAGATGAAGTCAAAGTTTGATGACATAATACGTAGTTCTCGAAAATACCTTTCCAATGGGCTATCACGTGCCTGAAATGGAGATCATATGCAAAAGTTACGAGCTTGGGAAGTTAATGTACTAACTTACCCAAACGGGGCCTACATGACTTTTTGTGTTTCATCTCCTAGGGTTAGGTTTTTGGATGTCTAGGGTTTTGGAATTCATGTTTATCATAAAAAAATCCTTCAAAGCCTCATTGTAATAAAATTCTGGTGAATGAGCGTATAATGTAGAAGCATTGTAAGCAGCCAACCAAGCATGCATAAGGTGGAAGACAACTGGAGAAGCGCAACACACATTTTACACATTTTGAAGCGTTTTTGAAAAATTAATGAAGCGGATATTAATGTGATAGCTGGGGAAAGCGTACTTACATTTATATATTAGATATTGTAAACAAATCTTGAGCATTGCTCTCATCTGTAGAATGTAAATGCATTTATACGTAAATAATGAAAGTAGGTAGATTTGAATTCATAAATTAGACAGTTTAGAGAGTAGGAGGGAAAACATATATAGACACCCTCACCCTTGTATTATTGTATCATTAGTACAAAAGAAGAGAGATTTCATAAGATGTTGAGATGTAGAAGATAGCTGTAGAGGAGAACACATGTATAGGAGTATTTGAGTTAATATATGAAGCTTTGACTCAGATTTCATGGTGTTATGATGTTTGCTGTTTACATATGCTGAATGGTATGCTTACAATTGTTTTATTCTCTCTGTTATGCCTTTGTTGTTATTCTGTGTTGAATGTATGATTTCATGTTGAATGTATGAAGTTTGAGAGAGAAGAATGAGTTTCAATTGTTTCTCTTCCTGAGAGAGTTCCTGCAAGGAGTGCAGTGAAACGTCCGCAAGGTGTACGTTGAAAAGGGGTCTGAGTTTTATCTCAGAAATCTCAGGAAGGATACCGTTGTTCTCATTCCAGCAGAAGTGCATGTGAAGCACAGGAGCCGTGCAAGGTGTGCGCAGGCTAGTTGAAGCCTTAGAATTTATCAACTAAGGTTGAAGAGTGAAGGACTGCTGTTGTCGAGAGTGCACAGAGTCAAAGAATCAAATACACAGAAGTATTTGAAAGATTGCCACAAAGAGTGCGTACATGAGTCCTTTTGAGACTTGAGTTTGTAAGAGAAAGATCATGAGGATTATTACCTTTGAAGTGTTCAAAGGGAGGGAGTGAAATTATCGCGTAGAAGCTAAGTTCCAGTGGAAGAATGCTGGTTCATTTCGCAGAAGTTATCCAGGAGGAAACGAGCGGTTGAAATTCTCCGTGGAGAACTCATGAAGTTGCAAGGACCATAGGATCCAGAGGAGCTGGAAGGTGGATAAGGATTGGATGAATCCATCACTTTGGTATCAGGAATCAATGTGGACCATTGATCGTGATCTGTTGTGAGTCGTCAGATCATTTCGGGGATTCAGAATTTGTAAGTCCAGATTGTAAGCCAAAATCCTTGGTCACTCTAACTCCCAGATCACAAAAAGGATTGTTAAGTGTGGAATTTTGAGATTTTGGTAATTCGAGATTCGGAATACCGAAAATCCTGATGACAAGGAGCCAGGGACCTTTACATTGAAAACCCTGAAGTTGTAAAACCCAGAAGATCCTTGAAGTGGCATTTCTGCATTTCGGGGATCGGGGTTTCAACATTCTCGTTGACAAGGATTCGAGGCACTTCACATAAGAAACCCCGAAGTCATGAAACGCGAAGTATTGGTGAAGTGGCGTTTCGACATTTTGGTGTTTCGGGGTTCGAGAACCTGAGAAGACAGTGGTTTGAAATCAAGAGCCTCGAACTCCTGGTACCCGGAATCCCGAAATAACGTGGGTCGTCAGATCTAAAGGGAGGCTATTAGCCGTTGATTCCGTAGAAGGCGCCATTTTAGAATTCGGGATTTCAAAGTGGCAGGGGAGTGACAGTCGAAGGCTTGTTCAAGTTTTGAATGCCGGGAAGAGCGACAGATGGCAGGAACCCACGACATAGACACAAGACAATTGAGAAGGCAGGTGGCACATAATCGTTGCCAGGTAGTGTCAATTCCCATTGACCGTTTCGGGGTTTCGAAGGTTGGAGAGTCAAGAAGCCTTACATCAGGATTCACGAAATCACGAAGTCCGAAACTACGAATGACGAAAATTTTCGTTGGGGAGCCAGCCTTTGCTGAATGCATCGGGGTTCAACATTTCGGCAGTTTCGAAGACAAGAGGTCAGGGTTCTTTACTTTAGAATTCCCAAAGTCATGAAATGCGACACAACTATGGAGGAGGACACAACCAAAGATTTCGGCAATTCGACATTTTGGGTTTCGAAGGTTGTAGAGATAGGAAACTCGACAACAGGAATCGCGATATCACGAAACCTGAAATCCCAATTTGGCAAAGGGCGTGATCATATTGTTGGTCAGGAGATTTCGGTTGATGCCTTGTGTTTGATCACGTGGGCATACCTATAAGGACCTGCGGAAAACACTGTTGTGTGTGTGAAGTATTCCTTGAGAGGAAATCAAAGAGTCAATCAGACTCAGGGGAAGATTTGGAACGATCCTGTGCGAATCTTGGCCCGAGGGTTAGGGTTCTGCGTCATTTGTGGTATCAGAGCTCATAACAAGTTCTTTGCTTTCTGTAGCAGAGAAAAGAGGAACATTTTATAGCCATGCTGCCGAGAAGAAGAGACAGGCCAATGCCAATGCCTGATCCAGCAAGAGAAAGAGAAATGCGCGATTTACGTGCCAGGATTGATGCCGTGGAGACAACAAAGAGGGGCACAGTTGACGCTGGGGATATCAGTGAGGTTGAAAGTGAAAATCAAGCTGGAAACGAAGGAGAATAATTCGCAGTCGAAGATGCTGCAGATGAACGCATATTCAGGGTTGTTGCAAGGATAGGTGCCAGAGAAAAAATGGACATTCCAGTGTATGAGGGAAACTTGGATGTTGAAGAGTTTCTAGACTAGATTAGAACTCTAGATAAATACTTTGACTATGAGGATGTCGAGGAAGAAAAGAAGGTCAAACATGCCGTTACTAGACTTAAAGGGCATGCAACACTATGGTGGGATGAACTGCAGGCTGGCATACGCTGCAAGGGCAAGCAAAAAATCAAAAGTTGAGATAGAATGGTTGCAAAGATGAAAGCCAAATTTATACCCAAGGATTATCAAATCACTTTGTTTCAGAGGATGCAAAATTTGAGACAGAAGATGATGTGAGTGAAAGAGTACACTGAATAATTCTACAAGATAAACATCAGAGCAGGTCATCGGGAGAGTGATGATGAAAAAGTTGCCAGGTGCATGAATGGTCTGCGATATGACATTCAAGATGAGACGAGCATGATGACCATCCAAACTGTGGAAGATTCTTATCAGGTAGCTTTGAAAGCCGAAGAGAAGTTGAGCTGGAAGAAAGGTCAAAGAGGCCGAGGTAGAAGTCAAGCTAGAGGCAAAACAATTTCCCAAGACATAACTCAAAAATCTAAAGAAGAAGGGAAGAAATCTCAAACTCAACATGAGAGAGGAGGAAGCTCACAGAGAGGGCAGTATGCTGATATAAATACTTTTCCTCAAGCTAGAGGAAGAGGAAGAGGCAGAGGTGGTGAAGTAAAGTGCTTTGTTTGTGGAAAAATCAGACATAAATCCTATGAGTTTCCAGATAAGAAGAAAGATGGTGGTGAAACTCACATTGCCGAAGCTCAAGGATGGAATGTTGAGGTAGAAGACGCTGCGGGCAGAAGATCTTTGATGATGAGGAAATTTCTCTTGAAGCCAGAGAAGGAGGCAGAGAACCCAGCCCAAAGAAACAGTCTGTTTCAGACTACTTGCAAAACCAAAGACAGGGTATGCAAAGTCATAGTGGACAACGGTAGCACAAAAAATCTTGTATCTACAGAGATGGTAGAAAAGCTAGAGCTAGAGACTGTTGTACATCCAAGCCCATATAGATTTTCGTGGCTACAAAAGGGACATCAGGTAAATGTCACTAAACAATGTTTAGTTGAATTTAAAATAGGAGGATATAAGGATGAAATATTATGTGATGTCATTCCCATGGATGTTTGTCATCTATTGTTGGGTAGACCATGGCAATATGACAGAAACGTGATTCATGATGGGAGAAACAACACATACACCCTAGAGAACAATGGGAGGATGCACATGTTGCTGACGATTAAAAACCAAGAGGTGAAAACAGAGGTGAGCAACACTGTACTTCTCATGAGTGGGAAGGAACTTCTTAAGGAGGTTAAGAAGAAGGAAGACACACAATTTATTGTGGTGAGGAAGCCTAAAATTGTTTTGACCAGTACAAGGATAAATGGTTTACCATAAGAAATCCAGGAGTTGCTGGGAGAATTTGCTGATATAGTAGTGGACGAACTACCTTGTTCATTGCCACCTATCAGGAGTATAAGCCATCATATCGATCTTATACTTGGAGCCAGTTTACCAAACAAAGACATGTACAGGTTGACGCCGTAGGAAAATGAAGAAATTAAGAGACATGTCTAGGACTTAATGGACAAAGGATTGATTCGAGAGAGCTTGAGTCCATGTGCCGTTCCGATAATGCTCAACCCAAAGAAAGATGGAGGCTGGAGAATGTGTACAGACTCAAGGGAAATCAATAATATCACCATCAGATATAGATTTCCATTGCCAAGGATGGACGACTTGATGGATTGCTTGAGTGGAGCAAGATTTTTTTCCAGATTGATTTGAAAACCGGATATCATCAAATTCGGATGAGAGAAGGTGATGAATAGAAGACAACATTCAAGATGAATGAGGGTATGTATGAATGGATTGTCATTCCATTTGGTTTAACGAATGCACCGAGTACTTTCATGAGGTTGATGAACGAAGTCTTGAAGGATTTCATAGGGAAACTCATCATTGTATATCTTGACGATATATTAATTTTCAGTAAAACAGAAGCAGAGCACTTAAGGCATTTAGCTGCAGTGATGAGGAGATTACAACAAGAGAAATTTTTGATTAATATGAAGAAATCATCATTTATGAGGACATAAATCATTTATTTGGGTTTTGTTATCTCTGCGAATGTGTTGAAGATGGATCCAGAAAACTTAGATGCAATTAAGAATTGGCCATTGCCGAAGAGTGTGTTTTAAGTACAAAGCTTCCATGGTTTGGAAAGTTTCTACAGGAAATTCATCCGAAACTTCAGTGGAATTGTCACACCAATGATGGATACGGTGAAGAAAAGACATAAATCTTTTCATTGGACAGAAGAAGCAGAGAAGAGATTCAACCTGCTGAAGAAGAAGATCACAGAGCAACCAATTTTGGTTTTGCCGGATTTTAACAAGACATTCCAGGTCAAGTGTGACGCGAGTGGATTTGCAATTGGAGCGGTCTTGAGCCAAGATGACAGGCTGATCGCATACTTCAGTGAAAAACTGAATGAAGCGAAGATTAAGTACTCAACATATGACAAAAAATTCTATGCAGTCATACAAGTACTGAAGAAATGGAGACATTATTTGGTTCCTAAAGAGTTTGTTTTGTACAGTGATAATCATGCTTTACAATTTGTGACTCAACAGGAGAAGTTGAACCAAAAACATGTTAAATGGGTTGAATTCATGCAAAATTTTACTTTTGTGATTAAGCATATTTCTGGAACTGCCAACAAAGTTGCTGATGATTTGAGCAGGAAATGTTTTCTTATGCAGGAATTCAGAGTCAAGACTTTGGGTTTTGATAACCTCAAAGAAATGTACAGTGGTGATCCAGACTTCAAGGAGGCATATGAGGCATATGAGAATCCAATTATTAGAGATAGAAGTCAATGGACTGAATACATGATCCAGGATGGATTATTGTTCAGGGGAAATCAATTATGTATTCCAAAGTGCTCCATGAGGGAAAACCTGCTGAAGGAAAAACACAGTGGAGGATTGGCCGGACACTTCGGTCATGATAAGACGTTCTCAAAGTTGAATGGATCATATTTTATGCCAGGGATGAGGAAATATGTTAAGAAATTTGTGGATAGATGCAGGATTTGTCAACAAACAAAAGGGAAAAGGAAGAACATAGGGTTATATCAACCATTACCCATACCAGAAAGGCCGTGGAATGCAGTGAGCATGGATTTTATATTGGGACTGCCAAGAACACAAAGAGGATGTGATTCGATCTTTGTGGTAGTTGATAGATTTTCAAAGATGGCACATTTCATACCATGCCAGAAAACCAATGACACAACTCATATTGTGAACTTATTTTTCAAGGAAATCGTCAAACTTCACGACTTACCAAGGAGTATTGTGTCTGATCAGGATACCAAGTTCGTGGGACATTTCTGGAGGACCTTATGGAAAAAGCTGGGGACAAGTTTTTCTTTTAGCTCAGCATATCATCCTCAAACAGATGGGCAGACATAAGTCGTGAACGAAAGCTTGGGAGATTTGTTAAGAAGCTCAGTGACTGAACACCACAGTTAGTGGGATCACATTCTGTCACAGGCAGAATTTTCTTATAATGATTCTCTTAATAGAAGCACAGGGCAGAGTCCATTCCAGATTGTATATGGAATGCAGCGAAGGGGAGTTTCTGAATTGAAAGATGTGGAACAAACTGAATTCAGAAGTGCTAGTGCAGAGGACTTTGCAGAAGCAATGAAGGAGCTTCACAGCTGAGTCAAGGAACGATTGCATAGTTCAAGTCAAGAATACAAGCAGAGAGCAGATCAACACAGGTGAGAACTTCAATTTGAAGTTGGTGATCTGATTCTTCCGCATTTGAGGAAGGAAAGGTTCCCAAGGGGAACATATAACAAACTGAAGATGAAAAAGATTGGATTGTGCAAGGTCATAAGGAAATTTGGGGAAAACGCATATGAGATTGAATTACCCGAAGGGATTGGAATCTCACCGATATTCAATGTTGTGGATTTGTACCCTTATAGAGCTGAGGAAGCAGGAGCAGAGAAGAAACAGAAAGAGATTCAATCGAAAAAACAAATGCTTGTAGCTGAAAAGCCACAGATGGAAAGCATAATTGACAAGAGGATTAGCAAAAAGACCAAGAGAAAAGAGTATTTTGAATACTTGGTCAAATGGAAGGGACATCCAGTTGAAGATGCTAGTTGGGAAGATGAAGCAGAAATTC
>ML802749.1:126432-152552 GCA_009831015.1 Picea engelmannii | reverse complement strand
ACAAGGGTACCGACATCTCCCTCTTGTTGTTAAAGGCTCAAAACCAGAAGGGAACCACTTCCCGAGGTACACCAAAACTCAACAAGAGAATCACCTCAAGGGGGGGATCTCAGTGACCTTGGGGGAAACGAGATGGAAAGTGAAGAGATGAAATAAGGTCCCCCTAAAGGTCAAGATAGAAGATGCGGAAAGGCTTGGGAAAGAGTCTTGGTGATAGCCAATAGTTTCCAAGAGATAAGAACACATGTGAAAAGTGATATACCTGCCCGAGACACAAGAACAAGCCGAGTATATATGTATAATGTTAGGTGGACAAGCCAGTTAGGCTTCTTGTCCCTAATTGCAGCAGTAAAAAACAATGTATATCGATAAGAAAATAAGTATTAAATCTGCTAAACAATTGCTAAAAGTCCAATAGATGATGCAAGAGATCAACTAAATAAACATTAGTAATACTCAAGAATGAAAGCACAAGACTTTAGCAATGAAACAAGGTTGTAATAAAAGATGTTTACAGAGATATTTTGCAGCCTTATGGCTGTAGAAAACAATTTGTTACAACAATAAATTCAACCATAGAAACTTACAAAGAGTCCACCCAAAAGTTGCATTAGGCCTAGTAGATTATCTTGGCAAACTTTCAGTAAATTTCGATGGTTGAAAAGGAAGTTATAAATGAAAAAGTGTTAAAGGTTTATGCAGCCCTAATGGTTGTAGATGAAAGTTTATAATAAAATTAAGAAACACTTAGCCAATTAAGACGCCCTAGTGTCTATAACAAGCCTAGAACGTCAAGAAGAGATTGCAACTTAAACAATTTGATTATCTTGTGTTTTCACGTATCCCAATGCAACAATTTTATTTCTCCAATGCAAATTGAAAATGATTAGTGTTTTAACTATTGGGTTATGGAGTCAAAGAATGAGTTAACTATACTACTTCCTTGGGGGTGTAAACCCTCTTACTCCCCAAGGCAAGTAAAGCTAACTAGGAAAGTGCTAAGAGGGTGTAATCCCTTTTACTTCTCCTAGCACTACCTTAAGCAACAAAATTATTTCCAAGACAAATATTGATGAACTTAGTGGGGTTGTATGCACCTATACTCCGCAAGAAATTCGACTTGTTAACCTTGCAACCAAGAAAAAGAGACTATAACAAGATAAAACCCTTCACCTAGAGAAAGAATTAATCAAAGAATTTTCCACTTTACCAAGAGTTATCCACCAATATGCAAGAGAAACACTCCACAAGGGGTAGCGCACCACTTCCTTCCACCAATAGCAAAGTAAACCATGAAAAATGCAAAAGAGAGAGAAAATGCCCAAGGGTAGCGGAAATTTCAGCCAAGTACCTCTCACAATGGGAGAGTTATGTTATGAAATGAGATTCACATGATCTCTAGTTATACAAAATGTTTAAAACATAGTTTGTCCACTTAATTAGGGTAAAACATAAAATAAGGGGTCAACAACCCTTATCTTACCCCTTTACACAAATAATAATATTTAATTTACACTTTTGCACATTAGAAACCCTAAAACAAGATGATGTCACCCCTTTAGGGCAACGTTTTTCCATATTTAACAAATCGTTGGAGTTGGGGATGGAACGTTTGGCCTTCAAAGGCCTTCTCCTCATGCGCTATAGCCCTTTCCCACAAGTCAACGTGCTCTCTCCATCAAAATATGCCAAGTGTCAATGAAAAATAACTCCATCGCCACCAACCCAAGCCCTAGACGATGTCAAGCCCCAAAGAGTGATGTTTTTCCCCTCCTAGGTAAGTCATTTGGCATGTGAGGGTAGGCAAGGTCCTCCAAGGTGTCTTCTAGGCCTCCAAAGACAAGTCATGATGATCCGACATGTGGGCCCTTGCCATCCATCGGTGGGCTTCAAACCCCATGGAAGCCCAAGCTAGGCTTGTTCCTCCAAAATTGTCCACCAAACAAGGTCTTGCAAAACAAATGGGTACGCCCTCCAAGGATCTCAAGTCAAAATATCATGGCAAGTGAAAACCACATCTAATAAACAAGGCACCTAAACATGTGCATTAAAACTACCTCATCAAATTAAACAAGTCCTCAAAGACCTTATGCAATTGACCAAGTTTAGGTATGGGAGGGGTTTCATGAAAGTTCTATTGGGTAGACCAAAACACTCAAGTAGGGGATGCTCCCAAGGATGCCCCTTCAAGGTCATGTAGTGGATGATGAGGTGGATAGGGGGTTAGACTTCATAGGTCAATGATTTTCATGACATACAAGGGCTCGTATTATCTTATTTATGGGTGCTTTTGTAGAGGGTGTGTTGCACCTTCGTTCTCAATGCAACCTTTTTCCAAGCCCACTTAATGCCATTTATTAATTAATTAATTATCCAAACACGTGTGCACTCCCAATAGTGAATCGATTAGCCTGGGCGGCAATAACACAGTGTCACTTGAAATAATAGGTTCACAAATGGTAACCATCAAAGCATTATAATGCACTAGTGCTAGTCTTTCATTCAAGTGGGGTATTTATTATGTGTTTGATCTTTTTGTAGGCCTTCAATTCTTTTAAGAGAAGTAGTGCATCGTTTTCAAGATCTGTCTAGGAGAGCATCTAGAAGGTTTATATTTTAGGCTTTTATCTTTTGCCAACAACCATCTTCTTGGGCCTTCAGCCCCTTCTTCCCATGAAATGATGGGAATGCAATGAGCGGAAAGTGATAATTATGGTCGAGAATTGTACGATAACCCCTCAAGGGACCCCCAATTCTATCCCTTCCCCAAAATTTGGCCACTTACTAGGAAATTGATTACACTCACCAAGGTGAAACAAAGTCAAAAGCATAATGTCCAAGTAGACGTTCTATAATAAAAAACAACTTCAATACAACATGCTTAAATGCCTCAAATATTAGGGTGATTACCTGTCACAATACATGACTTGTACCGCATGGAGCAAGACCCATGTGCCTTCTAGAAGCTAGTTGGTGTGGTGGATGCGTTGATGATGGATCCAAACTGTGGTGATAGAGCGGGCTTCCATATGTGCAAGTGGACATTGCTAGTCATGTGGTCTCTCGACACTCCATATCTACAACCTGAGGACCTCGAGACATCATCTCCTTAATTATTCCACAAAATGGGGATAATACAATCAACATGACATCATTGGGGAGTCCAGCTATTACATTTTCTACATGGTAGATACAAAGTCGCCTACTGTGTTCTACCGTACTTGCAAAATCTATCCGTGAACATGTATCATTTGTATAATCTCACCCGTGACGAAATATTCCAACACCACGACGAGTATCTACATCATCATGGACAAAAGTATTCGAAAGAACCAATAAACTGTTCCTGTACATCTCCAAAATTCATTCCAAAGATTCCTATGACAAACGATAATGGAAGAAATATCATTAAGTAATATAGCTCCAAAATTCCTTCCAAAGATTCCAAGACAAACGATAATGGAAGAAATATCATTAAGTAATATAGCTTTCTCATTAATCTGTAGACAACTAGTATGGTCGTTCTAGTATCATTTCCAATGGAATATGGATGCTCTTATTCAAACGAGGTCACTTTAGCTCGTTTAAGAAAATCATGCGAGCCATCAACCTAAGTAAGAGCACGGTCATGAAATTACTTTTACCTTACTAATCGGATACCAAATATAATTTTGCAAAAACCTCCTTATATCCCTAAAACATTGCAAGATGATGTATAAGTTAATCATAAGCTAAAGATAATTCTTCTATACTCTCGTTTGCGTACAAGACAGAAGATCCTCCATTTCGCGAGTTCATGCAGACTGTACGGATCTATGAAGAAGGTGGAATTTCTCTTCTGTTTTTTAGTTCTCGTGCAACACAAGTCTTCGTCCTACCCTTGTTATCAATAGCTGAAGTGAATTAATAATGATTTGGAGTTCTTGAGAACTCATACATATGTCATCTTCGCTGAGATATTAGATGGCCGACATAAAAACAATGTATACGATGAGCAGGACAACAAAATCATGCCATATACTCATAACAATTTGATGGATTTGTCAAGATGCGTAAATTAAGTGTAAGCAAACTTTATGTTTTGCTAATAGATCATATAATCCAATCCAAAATATGATATGTCATAAGAATATTGCCATATGGCATATCCCCAAAAGAAGCTTGGTATACATTGGTGGGAAACATTACATAATGGGTTCTTAACATGAAATCCATTTGTAAGTTATAAAGTTCAGGCTATACATTGCTTTTCGAAATAAGAGAATTCATGTGGAAATTTCATGCCAAACATGATAACATATTTTAATATATCTTTACTTTGGCATGGGATGACGTTAAAGTTATAATTAAAAAGGCATGGTAATTAAACCCAAGTCATGATTTTAAAAGAAGAAACGTGGTATGAACTTTAATGTCATAATTAAAATATGGACGAGTGTGTTATAAGACAAATCTTGAAAATGTGACATGTAAACATATAAAAGTAACATGTTGGGTAAATGGGTAAAATATGGCATGGCCTTAGTTAGTTTTCAAAACTTATCCATTTTCTCTTTATTCAAAGGCTATGTAGGTAAGGTGATGTATATGATAATAAGGGGTGATGTATCAGGGTCCAAAATATATGGTGTTAGTGTGTCAATCATAAGTGTAGAATATGTCAAGTGTTAGGAATGCAGAGAGTGAGCAAAATAAGCCATATAAGTGATAGGTCAAGAACCACAATAATTTTGCTAAGTATGTTGCGTCAATTTTAACAAGAGTGGGCGAAGCTTTGTGCAAGCAATTTGATTTAAGGGGGAAGCTTGACAATGCTTTGTTGGCTAGAAACTGATGACCAAAATGGTCATCAACAGAAGGGATACCTCTTTCTCCTCTTTCCTCCTTTCTTAATGCCCCCGGTAAAGTTTATTTGGTCCCAATTTTCTATTGAATTTTTTTGCATAAAAAAATATATAGGGTGATTATAGAGTTTTATATTTACTCTTTCATTATAAATTTTAAATAAACTTAGAAAAATCATTATTTTCTCTTTGTATTGGATGTTGTTTAGTAACAAAGGTTTAATTATTATGCTACAAGGATCAATACTTTGTTCGTAACTTCTTACTAATCTATAATATGTATTTCTACAGATTATTGAAAATTTTGGCAATGGTTTGGGCAGGAAGCCAAGTTACTAAACTCTTGAGAGCTGGAGGGTAGGCTTTTTGTCATGAATCATATTTTCCATGAAGATTTGTTTCTATTTTTTTTGGATGTGATATCAGAAATTTCTTCTAATGTTTTGATTTTTGACATGCTTTATATGGTGGGTGATATTTGCTATGAATTAGAATGCTTTAATTCCATATATATCACTAATAAGATCTATATGGTTGAGATATACTACATGAAATAAAGGGGGTTTATGGACATGAATATTGTTTGTGCATGCAGGGCCCTTGCACTAGCTCCTTTTGTTGATCGAGGTTTATCTTGGTTTACTACACAGTTTAGATTCAAGTCTAGAGGAATGGTAATAAAAACATCTTTGCTGAAAAATGAGTAGCTATTTAATGCCCTTAATATTTATATTTTCCTTTTGTTTTGATACTTTAGAAACACCTAATTTTGTCTTGTTTTCTGGTGATCAGGCTTTAGGGGCGATTGTTGTCACTTGTGTTTCATTGGTTATATCATTGTTCATTGTTGTGATGTTGCTATGGTCTTAAATATCTTGTCCATTTCACAAATCCTTTGGTAATTTGTATTTAGATTTTCATGACTTTCTTCTTCCTTGAAAATCTTACATTTAACTGTGGCTAATTTACCATGCCATGAAAGTAAAATTCAATGTACATGTGTATATTATAGGCATTGTCAATTCATAACGAAAAATGACAATTACCTATACACTGTATAATCAAGATGTGCCTTCAATATTGTTGGTCTTCTATGTTCTTATCCTTATTTTAGATAATTTGTTTTTTCTAGGCCTTCAGATGCCTGTGCTTTTTTTGAAAAATGCATCTTATATTTATAGAAAAATATTTACAATAAAAAATGAAAAAAACAGAAGGGTATAAACCAATGTTGCAAAGATTGTGTCGGAAAATGTATCACCTAGGGTTCGGGAAGAAACTTATTGGCAACATCGGAGAAAATATTAGCAAACTTTTAAAAATATAAAAATATTCAATTTCTTTCCATTTTTTTAACATCTAAAGCAACCCCCTCCCTCTAGCCCTTTTGTGGGAAAATGTAATAGTGAATAATCCCTTTGTTTCCAATCCCCTACTTTCCCCCTTCAAACTGAGCAAAAAAAATCCGAAGAAATCCAAAAATCTATTGACTTAGCCAATATTTTCTAATTTCTCATGATATTTTTCCGATATATCGCACTATATTCAAAATTTGAAAATAATCTCGATTTTTTTGAGCAGTAATATCGTCAAGTTGAGCGAATCGTGAGATATTGCAATGTTGGCATTATATCACTAATATTTTCAACATTGGTATAAACAATGAACTTCATAAGCTCTTCTCAAGAGATACCAAAGATGAAATTGGGATCCAAAGATTGGGCATCTTTGATCAACATAGCTCCCTTTGCCAAAAGCTGATGGTGAACCTCATATCTCCACATAGAACTGAAGGCTAACAAAGAACTAGACTCTTGGGAAAATACAAGATTGACCCCAGTTTCCATAGAACAAACAAGGTCAAGATTCGTAAACAATCCCAAGAACACATCGCGAACAAGAGAGCAAAAATCACCAAACAAAGTGGTGCACCAATGAATCCTTCCCTTAAGTAACATAGAATGTTGATCCTCAAAAGAAAAACAACTCTTGGCGATTTGGGACTCCTAGAAGATATGCTTGACAGTCTCTAGGAGTTGGTAAACTAAATAAAGGCCATCCAAGAGACCATTCTTGGCCAACCTAGCCTTGGATGGAATCCCTTGATAGATTACCAACCAGGCAAAAAACCATAGCTTATAAGAAAACCAAATAGATGAAACACTATGAAAATGACAAACCCAATGCTCCTCCTAATCCTTAGATACCCAATATGCATTAAGGATCGAAGAGAGAGGATGGCTTTGATGAAGCACTAATTACATACAATGAGAGTCATGCTAAAGATGAGGATGACCAAATCTCCAACCTCCGTCCCTCCAAAACTGCCCAGGCATATCAATGTTCATCTTAAACCATTTAGGCTCCAAAATAAGGGCTTGCAACTCCATCAAGATATGATCCATAGTGAGAAGACCATACTCCTAAGAAAGGGGGTGCAACTCCTTCTAGGAGTGAATACCAAGGTCCCATCAATTTCTCCAGAAGAAAAATCCCTTCTTGCATAATTTGCATGCTTGGAAGTAAGGAAACTCTGTAACACAATTGGCATGTTCCCTCTAGCTTCAGATTGACCTATAAGCTAGATCCCAACCTACCCAACTACCCTCTTAATGTCACCAGACTAAACCTACAATGGATTTCCAAGCTAACCAAATTCTCTTGAAAATGAGTGAGCTCGTCTCTTGGAATGTGGAGTAGAGATAATGTCACATAAGCTAAAGACCCCACGAACTCTACCTAAACATTGAGCTAAAAGAAATTTATTTCTAAACAAATCTTGTTAGGGTGTAGAACCCTCAAGGCAATGAGCAATCCACTAGGCTGAAAGAATATTTCCCCAAGAAACCACATCAATCAAACCAATGCCCCCCCTCATCCTTGGGCATAGTGCACATGTCCCAAGGAACCAAAGGAAGACCTTTCTCACCACCATATTTAGACCACGAATAAGCCCTTGAAATCTTCTCTCAAGATGACGAAACTGAGCCTTGGTAGGGAACCAACAAGAAACATAATACATATGAGAGATCTGCAAAATGCATCTAACCACTATCAACTTCCCCGCAAAGGAGAGATCCTTACGATGCAAAACATGTAACTTGCTCTGTAACCTTTGAAGACACCAATCCCACATGAATATAGGAAACAAACCAACCCCAAAGGGTATGCCCACGAGCCAAACAATGACTCCAAGGAAAATATTAGACCATTCGATAGAGATCCACTCAGGTAGAGAATCCATCCCAATAAGCCAAAACTCAGTCTTTCTAGGATCGACCATTGAGCCTAAAGAAAAAAAAAAGTGTCTAGGCACGCAAGAGCCCCATCAATAGAACCTTCATCTTATTGCACAAAAAGGAGAGAATCATCAACAAGATGGTTATTAACTATTTCTTAGCCACTGAGGAGAAGAATACCCAAACATACTTCGTAATGCGAGCCACCTCCAACAAATAAACCAAGGCATCAACAATCAACACATATAAGCTAAGCCAACGAACACCCCTAGAAAATGGACCTATAAAGAGCAATCAACAGGGATGAAGCATTGTTGACAAAACCAAAGTTGAGGCCATGGTGAACAAGGTGTCCACCATGGCCACACAAGGACCAAAACCCAAACAAGTTAGCATCTTAGAGATAAAAGACCAATCTAACTGACCATAAGCCTTATCGAATTTTTCAACATAAGGCATTGTTGACTAGACTCCATGGCCCACTCCATAGCCTCCTAAGTGGAAACCAAAGTATCAAGAATAAACCTCCCCTACACAAAACAAATCCGCGTAACCAATTCCTAGGCTATAATTTTATAAGAAAGCAATGTAGTAGGTTTCCAACACCTAATGGAATCTCTTGCTTCATTCTTTGGGATGAATTTGATCAACCCCTAATTACAAAATTTTTAAAGGCAACTAGATGCAAACACTTCCAATGTCATACAAAATAAGTCATCACCAATGGAGTCCCACCTAGTCTTGTAGAATTCACATAGTAGACCATCTAACTCGAGGGACTTGTCATTCTACGTAGAGATTGAGGATGCATAAAAATCATCCCTCGAAAGGTCTTAATCTAGATGGTCCCAATCACCACTAGAGACCTTATTAGGAACAATCCTACAACAAGCATCTTGAGCAACCAACACCCCATTTTTAGAGCGTGAGGCACAAAAATAGATTGAAAATGCAAACTAAACATACCTTGAACTTCAACAGGGCCCTCAACTAAAGAACCATTAGTGTTGCACAGACCAAGCACCTTGTCAACAACCATCTTTTGTTTAAGGAAGTCAAAATAGAATGCGAACCCTGTGTCACCCTCCTAGATCCATTGAAGGTTCGAGTGAACCCGAACAACCTTGGAAATATGCTCCTTGACTCAATGCACCACTATCTCTAGCTTTGTAGATTCCTCTCGAAGAGTCACATTGTAAATTTCTTCTTCAAGGAAAATGTGAACCTCCTCCACCCTCTATCGAGCCAACCTCAACTCTTTTCTCTTCTTTCAAGCCATCATCCCATCCCAACCTCTCATGAAATTAATAGTATGACACAACAACCAAAGGCCAAGGGGATAGGTACCAAACCTTATGAACAAGGGCTAGGAAATCCATTGACTTTAGTTGGGGCACATTCAACTTAAACACTGAAGAAGGTGATGAGTCATTTGAATGGCCCAAGGAAATCAAAGTTTTAATTGGAAGATGATTCAAATTAGTCACATCCATCAAAACATCTATGGGTAGAAGCTTTCCTAAAAAGGTTATCTCCCCCCTAAGGACCATAAAAATCATCTCGTTGTGCCTAAACCTTGTCTTGCTCTTATCTATATTTGGTCAAGGTGAACCAACCACCATAGTCAAGCCCTCTTTGTTTCCAATTGGGGCCAAAAAGATGAAGAGAGTTATTACACCTGCACCAACCTTGCTTCTTCGAGCCACTATCAGAGAACCCCTGCCACCACAACAGTCACAATCCCACTCCACCATGTTAAAATCTCCTTTGACAATCCAATCTGTGGCTGGGAACGAGGAGGCCATCCATGGCCAAAGGTGACCTTGCTTGACACTAAGATTGGGAGCGTTCACAACACAAAATCCTATCACCCAATCATGAATCAAAAGAGTGACCCAAACACACATATCCTTTGGGTTTGACCCTAAAGAAATCACATAATTTTTCAAATAAGAAGAAAGGGAAACCACCACCCCTCCACTCCTTTGGAAATGCTCAGAGGCCCAAAAAGGGTCATTCCAACATTAATTCATTTGATTTCGAAGCTCAAATCTAGTTTAGTTTATTTGACTTCTTGTGAGAAGACCACATCCGGTTGAAAATGTTTCAAAAAACCTCTAACAAATTGCTTGCTACTAGGGATTTCCATCCCTTGAACATTCCAATATGGTAAGGAGAGATTCATTCCAATGGAAAATGAATTCCTAAACTATTGTACCTATCGACCATCATAAAACTCTCTACTAGAGGCATCCAATGATATGGTGAATGACCCATCGCATCCTTATGACACCTCGTTCTTTGTTGAGGACTTGGATCACCAATTGGCTTGTCCACACAAGCGGGAGAAAAAAACCCCTTCCACTTGTTGGACTTACCTACCAACCAAGCTCAATCCCCATACTATTGTGTCCCTAACTAACTAAAGAACCCTTAGCTTCAAGGTCTACAACCATGGGCATGCTAGGTAGTCCCACTACCAAGGAGGAACAAGGCATCATGAGTTTCACCACTAGGCCACTCGATCTTCACAAAACACCACAACCATTGAAAGAGGAACCACCTAAACTTGTACTTGCATCAGAACCATCTAAATAGGAACCACCTAAACATGTACCTATACCAGAACCATTAGAACCATCTAATAGGAACCACCTATACTTGTATTTGCACTACCAAGGGTAGAACCACTTGCTCAACCACCGGAACCACTAGAAGCATAATGACCTAACCTTGATCCTAAACCACCACTCAAAGAACCACCACCCCTAAAACCTACAACTCTAGAGGAACCACCACCTCCAATACCCTGCCTAGAAACCACAAAAGTGATTTGTGTCCCTGCACCCTGAGAATTGTGATTCACACGAATGCCAACACCTATGGACTCCTTAGGATTTTGGTCTTCGAAGTGGGTAGTCATGAATCAAGTGATCTTGTGCCTAGCAGGAAAATCAAGCATTCAGTAAGTTGAGATATTGAATTTTCTATTATATGTTTTCTCTAATATTACCCCCCACCCTCCACCCTCTATCGAGCCAACCTCAACTCTTTTCTTTTCTTTTAAGTCATCATCCCACGACAACCTCTCATGAACTTAATAGTATGCCACAACAACCAAAGGCCAAGGGGATAGGTACCAAACCCTATGAACAAGGGCTAGGAAATCCATTGAATTTAGTTGGGACACATTCAACTTAAACACTGAAGAAGGTGATGAGTCAGTTGAATGGCCCAAGGAAATTAGACTCTGAATTGGAAGATGATTCAAATTAGTCACATCCATCAAAACATTATGGGTAGAAGCTTGCCAAAAAAGGCTATCTCCCCCCTAAGGACCATAAAAATGATGTTGTTGTGCCTAAACCTTGTCTTTCTCCTATCTATAATTGATCAAGGTGAACCAACCACCATAGTCAAGCACCTTTCGTTTCCAATTAGGGCCAAAACGATGAAGAGAGTTCTTACACCTGCACCAACCTTGCTTCTCTGAGCCACTATCAGAGAACCTCTGCCACCACAATGATCGCCATCCCACTCCACCATGTTAAAATATCCTCTGAAAATCCAATCTATGGCTGGGAACGAGGAGGCCATCCATGGCCAAAGGTGACCCTGCTCGACTTTGATATTGGGAGCGTTCACAACACAAAATCCTATCACCCAATCATGAATCAAAAGAGTGACCCAAACATACATATCCTCTAGGTTTAACCCTCAAGCAATGACATAATTTTGCAAATAAGAAGAAAGGGAAACCAACACTCCTCCACTCCTTTGGCAATGCCTAAAGGCCCAAAAAGGGCCATTCCAACATTCATTCATTTGATTTCGAAGCTCAAATATAGTTTAGTTTATTTGAATTCTTGTAAGAAGACCACATCAGGTTGAAAATGTTGCAAAACACCTCTAACAAATTGCTTGCTACTAGGTATTTCCATCCCTTACACATTCCAAGTTGTTAAGGAGAGATTCATTCCAATGGAAAATGAAGTCCTAAACTATTGTACCTATTGGCCATCGTAAAACTCTCTATTATAGGCATCCAACGATCTGGTGAATGACCCATTGCATCCTTATGACACTTCGTTATTTGTTGAGGACTTAGATCACCAATTGGCTTGTCCACACAAGCAGGAGAAAAAAAACCCTTCCGCTTTGTTGGACTTACCTACCAACCAAGCTCAATCCCCATACTATTGTGTGCCTAACTAACTAAAGCACCCTTAGCTTCAGGGTCTGCAACCTTGGGCATGCTAGGTTGTCCCACTACCAATGGGGAACAAGGCATCATGAGTTGCACTACTAGGTCACTCAATCTTCAGAGAACATCACAACCATTGAAAGAGGAACTGCCTAAACTTGTACCTGCACCAGAACCATCTAAATAGAAACCACCTAAACATGTACTTGCACCGGAACCATTAGAACTATCTAATAGGAACCAACTGCACTTGTATTTTCACTACCAAGGGCAGAACCATTTTCTCAACCATCAAAACCACTAGAAGCATAACCACCACCCCTGAAACCTACAACTCTAGAAGAACCACCACCTCCAATACCTTCCTAGAAACCCAAAAAGTTATTCTTGTCCCTATGCCCCGAGAACTGTGATTCACACCAATGACAAAACCTATGGAATCCCCAAGATTTTATTCTTCGAAGTGGGAAGTCATGAATCAAGTGATCTTGTGCCTAATAAGAAAATCAAGCAATCAAGAAGTTGAGGTACTGAACTTCCTATTAATATGGTTTCTCTAATATTACTCCCCACCCCCACCCTCCAACCTCTATCAAGCCAACCTCATCTCTTTTCTCTGCTATCAAGCCATCATCCCATGCCAACCTCTCATGAACTTAATAGTATGACACAACAACCAAAGGCCAAGGGGATATGTACCAAATCCTATGAACAAGGGTTAGGAAATCCATTGACTTTAGTTGGGACACATTCAAATTAAACATTGAATAAGGTGATGAATCAGTTGAATGGCCCAAGGAAATCAAAGTTTGAATTGGAAGATGATTCAAATTAGTCACATCCATCAAAACATCTATGGGTAGAAGCTTGCCTAAAAAGGCTCTCTCCCCCCTAAGGACCATAAAAATGATCTTGTCATGCCTAAACCTTATCTTTCTCCTATCTATAATTGGTCAAGGTAAACCAACCACCATAATCAAGCCCCTTTTGTTTCCAATTGCGGCCAAAAAGATGAAGAGAGTTATTACACATGCACCAACCTTGCTTCTCCAATCCACTATCATAGAACCCCTGCCACCACAACGGTCACCATCCCACTCCACTATGTTAAAATCTCCTCTGACAATCCAATCTGTGGTTGGGAATAAGGAGGCCATCCATGGCCAAAGGTGACCCTGCTCGACGCTAAGATTGGGAGCATTCATAACACAAAATCCTATCACCCAATCATGAATCAAAAGAGTGACCCAAACATACATTTCCTCTAGGTTTGACCCTAAAGCAATCACATAATTTTTCAAATAAGAAGAAAGGGCAACCACCACCCCTCCACTCCTTTGGCAATGCCCGAAGGCCCAAAAAGGGTCATTCCAACATTAATTCATTTTATTTCGAAGCTCAAATCTAGTTTAGTTGATTTGACTTCTTGTAAGAAGACCACATCCGGTTGAAAATGTTACAAAACACCTCTAACAAATTGCTTGCTACTAGGGATTGTCATCCCTTGCACATTCCAAGACGGTAAGGAGATATTCATTCCAATGGAAAATGAAGTCCTAAACTATTGTACCTATTGTCCATCATAAAACTCTCTACTATAGGCATCCAATGATCTGGTGAATGACCCATCACATCCTTATGACACTTCGTTATTTATTGAGGACTTGGATCCACCAATTGGATTGTCCACACAAGCGGGAGAAAAAAACCCCTTCCACTTGTTGGACTTACCTACCAACCAAGCTCAATCCCCATACTATTGTGTCCCTAACTAACTAAATCACACTTAGCTTCAAGGTCTGTAACCTTGTGCATGCTAGGTTGTCCCACTACCAAGGAGGAACAGGGAATCATGAGTTGCACCACTAGGCCACTCAATCTTCACGGAACACCACAATCACTGAAAGAGGAACCACCTAAACTTGTACTTGCACTAGAACCATCTAAATAGGAACCACCTAAACCTGTACCTGCACCAGAACCATTAGAACCATCTAATAGGAACCACTTGCACTTGTATTTGCACTACCAAGGGCATAACCACTTGCTCAACCACTAGAAGCAAAACCACTTGACCCTTATCCTAAACCACCACTCAAAGAACTACCACCCCTAAAACCTACAACTCTAGAGGACCCACCACCTCCAATACCTTGCCTAGAAACTACAAAAGTGCTTCTTGTCCCTACGCCCTGAGAACTGTGATTCAGACCAATGCCAATACCCATGGACTCCTCGGGATTTTGGTCTTCGAAGTGGGAAGACATGAATCAAGTGATCTTGTGCCTAGCAGACAAATCAAGGATTCAAGAAGTTTATATACTGAACTTTCTATTATTTGACACCATCAATCATGCATATTGAAATGAAGGCGGGGGAGTTTCCACTTCAAATCCACCTCCATACTGAAACAAAGGGGGGAAGTTTCCACTTCAAATCCACCTCCACACATCCCCATGGGTTTGCTTGAAAAGAGTTATGTCGGTCATCAGGGATGAGAACTTTACCAAATCACAAGCAAACAAATCAACAAACAATCACATATCTACTAACATGGTTGGGGATTCTAACCAAAGTGGGTAATTAACCTGGGTACAATCATTTGAGTTAAAATCCACTCTCCATAATTGAATATAAGCAAGGGAACATGCAATATTCCCAAATCGTTGTTCTTTTCATTCCATTAGTACTATTTTCATTAATATTTGTATGGATGCAACCATAAACAATCGTTAGTTGAACATTGTTAGTGTTAATTCAATGAGGTGTCTAGCTATGCATTTGCTATACATGAAAGTTGTTCGCTTTATAGGGCATATTTGGGCATTACTGATTATCCAGGTTTAGATAATGTTGGGATTCTTGTGCCCAAGCACCTACTATCAACCATGTTTTCATCTTATCAACTACTGGAAATTGTTGTAATCACATTTAGTATTGGTGAGAGATAAATAAAATTAACTTTAGTGAAACAATAACAATTTATTGTGTTTATTCAAAATGGAGTAGGATTCGCTTGCTTGTTTTATAAGACGACATATAATATTTGAAAGGGATTCACATAACAAAAGGCTTAATGATATTTTTTCGGGCATGGATTGGCATGTGCACAAATGCTCATTTAGTCGCAGGAGTCTATAATATATGTCAAAAAAAATTCTCCTCGTTAGGTTCCATAGATTTTCACCTATGTGCAATTGCATGAATAGTGTAATTTGTGAAATAATAAATGATACAAGCTCAAGACAAGATGGCTTAGGACACAACTTTAATCTTGAAGAAACTATGACAACAAAAGTATTGGTAGTATGTACCTTGTCACTGATAGAACAATTTTTGTTGTAGATTCACCCAAACTATCAAGGCGTAGAGAAAGGTTCCTAAAGAATAGAGAGAAAATAACCCACTTCACAATGATGATAAAATGGTGATAGGTGAAATGATCTAGAGAGAGGAGGAAGCACCTTATGATCCTCTCCAAGGGTTTTAAGCAAGCAATACCAAAATCTTCAATATGAACAAGTAAAATTTACCATAAACATTCAATGCATGAAATGAAATTGCAGATTTTACTTACTTCACCAAGAATAATCAAGCACAAACCCTAGTTGCAGAATTTTCCACCAAGAATAAGCCAATAAACATCCAAAACTTGCTCCTTCAAGCCTAGCGCATGAGTAAAAGAAACCAAATATGCCAAAGAGGGCGAAAATTTCAGATCCAAGTCCTCTTGTGTGAGGAAAGTTATGAAAAAATAAATGGTGGCTAACCATACTTATATGGGAAATCCTAGCCACCAAAAGAAACTCTAAAAGTGTGATGTCATCCCTTCTTAGGGTGACGTTGAGCTCCAAAGGTGAAACATTGGGCTGGAAATTTGCAACCTTGGGCATCGAAAGGCCATAAATCATGTAACATGTGCCAAAATGTCTCTTCATAAGCCTTCTCCATCAAACCCTAGCCCTCTCAATGATGATGTCATGGGTTAAATGGGTGACGTCCAGGCCTCCAAAGACCAACGTCCAAGTGGAAGGTGGGAGATCACCAACAAGTCATGCTCAGGTGCTTCCAGAGGAAACACTCTCAATCATTAAGGTGTAACGTCCATCATCATGTGGTGCCCCAGACGTGGGGTCTAAAACCCATCCCTGGGCTCCAAAGCCCTCATGGAGGTCTGAACGAAGTCATCTCCCCATGAATACTTGTTCACTAGGAAAGGTCCTGCAAAGACAAACAAATGCGCCCTCCAAGGGTCCACAAGTCAAAGGAATCATGCCAAATTAGCCATATCTAATACAAGAACCACCGAAACATGTGCATAAAACCCCCCCTTTCAAATTAAACAAATGCTCAAAGACCTTATACAACTTGCCAAATTTAAATATGGGAGAGTTGTCATGGTGCCCTGTTGGATAAATCATTTCCCCAAGTCAAGGATTGTCTCCCAAGAAGACCCTCTCTAATTCATGGAAAAGAGTATGAGGTGGATGGAGGTGTAACTTTTGGGCATGGGGTTTCTTAACATACAAGGGCTCATATTGTCTCATTTATGGGTGCCTTTATTGAGGGTGCACTTACTCTTGAGTTACCAACTATTTGCATGCCACATTTTTCCAAGCCCCTTTTCACCATCTTTCCAATCCATGTTATCATTATAATTTGCAAATTTGAGGGTCCCCCTTAAGGGTTTATAATCTTAGCATACATTTTGGGATCAGGGTGAGCACTGAGTAAGTAGAGCTCAAGTTGGACTGGATTTTGATGGTCCTTATTTGCTATGTTCAATTTCTTTTCAACATTAGTTTATTATTCTTTTATAGTAGTTGTAATCTACCTTTGGGCCTTCAACCCCTTCTTCCCATGAAATAAGGTACAAGCCCTTCTTGGGTCAATATGCCCAAAAACCCAAAAGATGAGGATATGAAAGGGAAGAAGTGATGGAAAGTGATAATTATGGGTGGGAATGGTATGATGACCCATCAAGGAGACCCTCTAGTAGCATCCCTTTTCTCGAGGGTAACCCACTTACTAGGAAAACAAGCCAACCACCAAGGAGAAATGAGGCAAAAGGAATAATTTCCAAGAAAACATTTTCAAAATCAAGAAAGGATTCTTTGCAACATGTTCAGGTGCTTCAAATATGAAAATGACACTTACCACAATACCAGACTTGTTACCTCATGGAGCAAGATATGTTTTCTTTTTGGAGTAAGTCGATGTATTGATGTTGCTCTTCCGTTGTTGATGAACAATGGGGCTCTCATGGAAATGAGGGGCTCTCTGAGCTCTGTTGGAAAGTCTAGCTCTCGATACTCCATGTCTACTACCTATGGGCCTGGAGACATGATCTCCTTAGTTACTCTTAGCCTTGGGGGGGTAACATGGTTGGCCCCTTTAATTTTCCCTTACAATATAAAATATACATGAAATAAAACCCTAAAGAGGGTGACGTCATGACTTAGCAGGGTGACGTAAGGCTAGAAGTGAGGTGTCAAAGATATAGGAAGAGGTCGTTGGGCCTCCAAAGGCCATATGTCTCTCTTTCATGTGCCAGTCATGATGTCATCTTGCTAAGCCACCTATGAAACCACCTCATGCATCAAACCCTATCCCTCCAAGGTGACATCAAGGGCTAAGGGGTGACATTCTAGGCCTCCAAAGGCCAATGTCCAAGTGGAGAAGGTTTCAACCTCATCATCTAGCGATGCCCAGGTGCCTCCAAAGGTAACGTCCTATGTCCTCTAGGAGAAACATCCATCATCCATGGTCTTCCTCATGTGGGGTCCAACATCCATCCTGTGGGCAAGGTCTTGCAAAGACAAACGAGTACGCCCTCAAAGGGTCCACAAGTCACAAGTATCATGCCAATTAAGACATATTTACTACAAGAACCACCCAAACATGTGCATCAAACCCATTTTTCAAACAAAATAAATGCTCAAAGGCCTTATAAATTTTTCCTCATTTAGGTATGGAAGGGGTGTCATGGTGCCCTATTGGGTAAGCCAATCCCCAAGTCAAGGAATGTTTCCCAAGAGGACCCTATCTCGGTCATGTAATGAGTATGAGTTGGATTGGGAAAGACTTTTGGGAATTGGGTTCTTGACATATCAAGGGTTCATATTGTCTCATTTATGGGTGCCTTTGTGGAGGGTGTGTTGCGTCCTTCGTTTGCAATGCAACATTTTTCCAAGCCCTTGCCATTTAATTTATTATGGTCTGAACATTGAGTGCTATGTGTAATTGAAATTAAAGAGCACCACAATGCCATTTGGAGTTAGGAACACATTGAGTGTCATATGCAATGGAAATTAAAGGACATCACAAATGCATTCCCCCAACAAGCGAGACACTTATTAATTATATGGTAGAAGGTCCTTGATTTTTATGGAGTAGCACTTCATTGCTCTCGGGACCTTAGGGAGAGCATCTGGAAGGATAATGATTGGTTTTTAACTTTTTCCAGCTACAACATCTCTGGGCCTTTGGCCTTCTTCCTATGAAATGAGGTACAAGCCCTTCTTGGGGTCAATGAGCCCAAAATCCCAAAATATGAGGAAACAAAAGGGAAAGAAGTATGGAAAGTGGTAAGTATGAGCAGGAATGGTACAATGACCCTTCAAGGAAACACCTAATGACAACCCTTTTCCTGAGGGTGACCTACTTACTAGGAAACCATGCCACCCACCAAGGTGAAACTAGGAAAAAGGTATAATTTCCAAGCAAGTGTTCCATAATCAAGAAATGATTCTTTGCAACATGTTCAAATGCTTCAAATATCAAAATGACACTTACCACGAGACTAGACTTGTTACCTCATGAAGCAAGACTTGTTGTCTTCTTGGAGCCAATCTAGTGCAGTGGATGTTTCTATGTGGTAAAGTAGAGGGTCTTTGTGGGATGTAATAGGAATCAGACTTTCGGCACACCATTTCTGCTACATGTGGGCCTCGAGACATCATCTCCTTATTTACCCCTAGCATGGGGGGGGTAACAGGTAGCTTTGTCGTTTAGAGGGATTTTTCTTCAATGACATTCTATTAGCGAGGAGTAAACATTGTTGACATATTGAATATCAAAGGTTCAATGGTTTGATATGGACCCTTGGATATAAACAATCAATCATGAGAGATTTTAGATTGAATATTTAATAACAGTGAAAAGGGGAGTAGAGAGCTACATCCAACATCTAAGATCAATGGGGTTTTTAACATTGTAGAATCCCCTACCATAGTTGTAAAAGGATACACCTCTTCCAAATCATATCGAGGACATGTTGAGAGAAGTAATGCTCTAGTATTTCAGGGGCATTTGACTATTGATTAACAAGATACCCAAATTGATCAACCAAAACTAGAATTATGGCATCCCCCAACACCACTTATCAGTGATAAATTTTGTAACATTTTCATTTCAAATTTTAAAATGCAATTTACTCAATTATCTATCATCATTAAATTTATGAATGTATAACTATGCATGCACATCATTAGAGAAATTTTGGGGCAAATTTTTTTGCCTCAAAACAAAAAATGTTCTATCAATATCAACTTTTAAATAATCAATAGGATTTAAGATGAAGATGTTAACCACAAGGATAAATGGTTTTGGAGGGAAAGAAAAATAAACTACTTTTTTTAATCGTATTTCAACTTATCTCCTTATACTTTTACTCAAATTTCAAGTGTAGGCACTTGTTGGATGCATAATTAAATTTTGTATCCAACGAGTGCCTACACTTGAAATTTGATTAAACCTATAAGGAGATAAGTCAAAAATATGATTTAAAAAGAGTTTTTTTTTTTTTTCCCTTTGAAAAAGCAGTAGTTTAAGTGTTTTATGTTTTGGTTCTTTTCCGAAGATATTATTCGTTTAATTTTTCCCGAAGTCTGGCAATAAATTGTTGGATTTGCAAATTTGAGCGGTTAAGACTATATAATCTGAGTGCCCCGGGGGTTTTTCAAGATGTTGAATTCATTTATGCAATTTAAAGAACATAAAATTGTGATTTCACCCATATTTATATCATTGGGTTCCGGTGAAAAATGCCAAAACATAGAGCGTTTAGACAACCTTTGAAAATTCATAAATCTTGTTTTATTATTTTATTATTTTCGTTAAGAGATCCATTTTAGACCCCAAAATTTCTCTAATAGTTAAACATATTCTAGTAGAAAGACCCATGTACTTCATCAACTCACGCAAGTAATCATAAAAATCAAACTTCATTCAATCCAATATTTGTTTTTTTGTTATACATACCACAAATCTAGTGAAGGTATTCATATACTTTACTTGAGATTGTTAATCAAAATGCATCGTGTGCTTAAAGAATAACTCAATTGATAGGAAACAATTTTCCTTCAATTTTAATTATAAATTTTATTGGGAATTATTTGGTTGGATACCATAAGTTTCCCCTACAATATTGCTTTCATATTTCATGATACCATTGTAAAACAAATATAGCATAAACTTATAGACAACAATGTATTTCAGGTCTGACTAGCTGACTGAAAAACACACATTTTGTGCAATATTCATTAGCAAAAAAAAAATTAGGGAAACCACACAAAAGATATCAAAACATGTATCTGGAAACCCCACTCCTCTGGGGAAAATGTTGAAATATGTAACTGCGAAGTATATTCTACTTATTATTGAGTTATTATCTTATAGACCAATCCCCCTTTGTGGATTGATCATGTCGGGCCTTGTATAAGACCAAAACCCCTTTTTTTGGATTGGTCAAACCCTAATTATATGTTTCTAATTAAGAATTCGCCCCCTAGGCCTAATTAAAGTGGTTTTAGCCACTAAGTGAAGAAGTCGACCATGCTTGATGAAGAGACACCACACTAGTGCCTACCATCTATTATAAGTAAGAGTGGAAGGTGCCTCATTAGCTCACTCACTTAAGTCACTCATCTAGTGCGGAAGTTTGAAGGAAGCTGCAGTGGTCGGAAGAATGAAGAGAGAGGCACATTGCTCGGTGTTGGATATTCTCTAGTGTTTGGTTTATTTTCTTCGCATTGTATTGGCAATCTATATTAAGGAAGTGTTTGTTGGGGTTTCTCCCCCATGAGGGTTTCCTAGGATAAATTTTGTGTATTGTGTGATTGTGTATCTTTCGATGATCCTGCTTATGCTATTATTGTCTAGTAAATTGAAAAGAACTTAATAGCAACTCTAAATTTAACATGGAATTAGAGCTTGACTTAATAGAGCACCTTTCACTGGGTTACCAAAAACTTCATTGTTGTCGTACAAGAAAAATAGGGCTTTTGTTGGAAGAGAATTTCATCGTAAAAACTATCTAGGGAAGTGTTCCCTAGCCTAGTGAACGCATTGGTAGCTTGAGCGCACCTTTTCAGTGGCCAAAACCTCTGGAAAGTGAAACCCTAGTTACTACTTCTCTTATGCATTCTCCATCTTGGACTTTTGTGCACTATCAAAATTAATTTGCAGCCTTAGAATAAGCCATCCACTTGAATCCATAAGCCCTAGAAGGCACTAGTTCTAGCCTCTCTCTTATTGAAGGATTGATTAAACACTCAAACACTCTTCTCCTAAGATTTTACTAACTATCCCTAACCCTAGTTTATCCTAGATCACTAACCTACTTGTTCTTGTTGCAAAAGATTTCTACAACCATCTAACTGCAACAAATTTTCTTCAAAACTGACCCTTAATGCCAGCTAGACACTTCAAAAAATGCTTGTGACAACTGATTATCATTTTTCCTAGTTAAAGCTACTTTTTCATTGTCTTTTCAAGCAATTTTGAGGCATATTTCTTGCAATTGTTATAAAATACTTATTGTTGTTGTAAAATTTCATATTGTTGCAATTTTATATTAGCTAGCTTATATTTTTAAGGTTCATTGTCTTATTGAAGCACTAACATCATTTTGTACTTGAAAGCTTCCATATTTTTGCTTTGTTGTCTTGTTCTGTGCAGGTACACTTCATCTTTACTTTTGTTTCATCTCTTAAAGACCTAACAAACCTTTTGACTTGAGTGACCAGTGAGAGGGGGGTTTCTTGCATCCTTATGTTAGTTTCATCATCCCTTTAAGTCACTAGGGACATCTCCCTTGGGGTAATATCGACATAATCCTAAATGGAAAGGGGTTTCTTATCAAGGTGACAGTGATAGAGCACCCCCTTGTTATGCTAGTATTGCCTCACTTGCCTTGGGATTTTGGAAAGTACAGATTGCATGATAACATTTTTGGCGCCATTGTCAGAGAACACTAAGTCAATATTCCTCAAAGACACTTTTTCGGTAAGCCTTTCCCTCAAAGCCTTCATCTTACGAAGCTTACCTAGAGACTCCACTGAGGGTGATTCCCTCACTTCCTTTGATAATCCTTAAGAGGATATCTGGCGACTCCACTGACATTTTCAAAGGTGCCACCTTACCCTCAACTTTGTGATATTTCCAAGATATGGGATCATGGTGCCCTGGGAACAAGTGTATCTGACTATTGATTTTGAAAGTTTTCAAGGATACCCGCATTATCTTGATATAAAATGGTTAAACAACTCTCCAAGATTCGGAGGCCTCCCAATTACACACATTGTAGAATTATTGAAGTACATAAGTGACATAGAATTAGAACGAGAGGATGTTCTTGTAAAATTGTTCATACTTTCCTTGTCGTCTTTTTTGCAATATTAGATTAAGGGTTGTTGTGAAGATAAGGCTATATCATCTTTCATAGACCTCATTGGTAGGTTTATTGAGTTTGTGAAACCAAATTTCTAAACATATGAAGATGCCCTTCAAAATATTGCAATAGCCCTAAAGGACGAATGATTCACCACTAAGATTGTGGAATATCTCAGGGATGTGTACCATACTCAATACCAAGAACTCTTTGATATAGAAAGAGAGATTTATGAAGAAAATTGTCAACCCCTTGAAGAGGAGCAAGATTTTTCCCCTGATTCAATAGAATGCAGTAAAGACTTAAATAAAGAAGTGAGTTATGAGGATGAATCTCTCCAAGATCTTATCTCTCCTGCACAAGACAAAGAGAATGAGGTGAATCCTTTTCCTTTCCAAGTTTTTTATGACACTTTGTTCTTTGATTTAGGAAGTGAAGAAGTAAAGGAACCCTTGGAAGAGTTAGGTCCTTCATTTTCTGATGAAGGAGAAAAGATGATTAAAGAAACGAGTCTTGGGGATGATGTACTGGATCCTCTTCCATTTGATGAAGTCATCCAAGCCATTGACACTCTTGCACATAAAGAAGTGAACACGGTTGTTGAGGAAAATATATGAATGATCTTACTCAAGCATTTTTAGATTCTGCTTGGCTAAAGAAAAATAGACAGGAATGTCACCCTATGTTTATAGCCATCAAAATTAATATCCTAACTCACAAGTATTGGTTACAAGTGCTTAGGCTATTCTTTTATAAATAAAAGATCACTGGAAAATTCATTATTTATATGATTTTCTGAATATAACAATTGCTGAAATAAATGTAGAGACAGAAGCAAAGACACCAAGATGACAATCAAGACAGGTGATACATAAAGAAATCCTTTATTTTATTCCAATTCACCAAAGAGTCATTCTCTTTACAAAATTTTGTAAAGAATTTTTGGACCAAAGTCAAACTTAGACATCCTCGATGGAACATACAAAAGGACCTCTGACAAAAAACCAAAAACTAAACTCTAAATGTTGGATCAACTTGCCACAGATTGTTGCCCACTCGACTCTGCACAATATCCTTTGTCAGTCATGAAAACTAATTCACAAACAGACAAGTCTACACATACTATCAAAGATAGATCAACACCTCTGAAAAATAAGTGTCTGAATGATGTAATTCAACCCTGAATCTTGTTGTCTACAATAAGAACCTGCTATCATAAAAAAGAATTAGGCTTGTGATAAATTAAGGAATGAATGAAAGTTGAACTATTTCAACATAAACTCAAAGAGAAAACCTTAGTATGCTTCTCCTTCTATCCTTCTCTTGTTCCTCCCTTTCCTTTTGCCTTTAAGCAAATCAAAATTGGTTGAAGTAGTTGAACTACCTCATTAGTTAAGTTAACTAAAAACTCAACCAACCTTTTAGCGGGGAAGAGAAATAAATCATAATAAGGGTTTTAAATAAATAATAACTAGTAGGTGGGACCCCGTGTGACTCCCTTTAGCTCTTAAAATTCATGACATAACTAGTTAATTAAGCAAAACACCCCTCCTTGTGACTCCCATCATCACATTTACATTTGACAACTTATCTCATTGATACTTGATTTTTTTTTCAAAAATATATTATCAATATATCCAAAAATCTTGTTGTCCATAAATCTGAAGTCAACTGTTCTCAACAACAGTCAAATAAATAAAACTTAAAACCCATATTTTCCAGTCTGTGAGGCAATATTTCCTTGGTTAATGCTATCACCTTTTAAAATCTTTGAATTTGCCTTAGGCTATGTGGGGCCTTTAGGCTTAATCTTGTTGATCACATGAGAGAAATCGTCCTTTAATTGCATGCAAGAGGACAACAATTTATTAGAATCATTTGAAGGTGAGGAAGGGGCAGTAGTGGCTCTCCCTTTGTCAGGGGCATAGTGGGCCTCAATTTTCATCCTTTTATTCGAATAGCTCATTCATGTATGCATAATTGATTAGCAAATAGTTCATTTAACAACCATACATGACAACTCTTTCAAAATATGAAATAGACTTTGGCTCAACAACATATCAGACTCATGCAATCCAATCCATACAAATTGTTTAATTGTTGTCAATGAGCAGGGGATGAACAAAAGGTCCCAGGATATGCGAGGGGTTTGTATTGAGAGAAAAATGATAAAGTGAGGGGGGGAAAAGCATGGTTACTGCTCAAGGACAACAACAATCAACTGTAATGAAACCAAATAAAATATCGCCATGATCCAATCAAGAACTGTGATTTCAAATTACTTCAATACAAAATTATTCTTAACTGTAATTAAATTTTAAGAATAGGGAGTGAAAAATGAATGTGGGAAGGCGATGGGATTGTAATTAGCGAAAAGCAAATTAATGGTAGTAAAAGAGAGAGGATATTGTTCATAAAATTAATTAAATAATCCATAAAACCATTCCGTAAAAGGAAATAACACCAGCCAAATAATTACTGTAATCAGATGAAAACTATTGTGTATAATTCAATTAATTATGCGCATTGACTTGTTCACTGTTTGTAATCAGATTTTCAACACAGTGTTACCAAAAAAGACAACATGCATTCCACAACAATCTGTAAGAATTTTGTTTCTTCCGAATTGTCCCAGTTAATATTTAAAAGAATTCCTAAATGGACACACACTCACTTGCTCTAATCTGTTCTATCAAAACATCAACTACTATCCATGAATCATTTCCTCAAAACAATCACAGACACTAAAATCACACCCAATTTCATTCCTCAAGTTCGTTCAACAATTAAGTCGTAATGAGACCATAATGTCACAGAATCTGTGTCCATCTCTGAAACAAGGCATGATATTCATCAATCATGCACAATGGACAATTAACGCACAATCCTCAATATATCCTGATTTTCCATTCAAACTCACAACAATCACCCTTTCAACTTATACTATGATGTAGGATACACCAACCTTTTAACAAAACGCAAGAGCATTTCTGTGACCGCACATGTTTAATTAATCTGAATATAAATATTCACAATGTTGGGCTATCAATCTAATACAACGAGGCGACAACAGTATGCCTGATCTCATACACAAATTCATCAAATTGCAACAAACATATATAGTGCAATCAAATAATATTTATAACATATATAGTGGATGG
>ML802749.1:100014-126382 GCA_009831015.1 Picea engelmannii | reverse complement strand
CTCATTCATGTATGCATAATTGATTAGCAAATAGTTCATTTAACAACCATACATGACAACTCTTTCAAAATATGAAATAGACTTTGGCTCAACAACATATCAGACTCATGCAATCCAATCCATACAAATTGTTTAATTGTTGTCAATGAGCAGGGGATGAACAAAAGGTCCCAGGATATGCGAGGGGTTTGTATTGAGAGAAAAATGATAAAGTGAGGGGGGGAAAAGCATGGTTACTGCTCAAGGACAACAACAATCAACTGTAATGAAACCAAATAAAATATCGCCATGATCCAATCAAGAACTGTGATTTCAAATTACTTCAATACAAAATTATTCTTAACTGTAATTAAATTTTAAGAATAGGGAGTGAAAAATGAATGTGGGAAGGCGATGGGATTGTAATTAGCGAAAAGCAAATTAATGGTAGTAAAAGAGAGAGGATATTGTTCATAAAATTAATTAAATAATCCATAAAACCATTCCGTAAAAGGAAATAACACCAGCCAAATAATTACTGTAATCAGATGAAAACTATTGTGTATAATTCAATTAATTATGCGCATTGACTTGTTCACTGTTTGTAATCAGATTTTCAACACAGTGTTACCAAAAAAGACAACATGCATTCCACAACAATCTGTAAGAATTTTGTTTCTTCCGAATTGTCCCAGTTAATATTTAAAAGAATTCCTAAATGGACACACACTCACTTGCTCTAATCTGTTCTATCAAAACATCAACTACTATCCATGAATCATTTCCTCAAAACAATCACAGACACTAAAATCACACCCAATTTCATTCCTCAAGTTCGTTCAACAATTAAGTCGTAATGAGACCATAATGTCACAGAATCTGTGTCCATCTCTGAAACAAGGCATGATATTCATCAATCATGCACAATGGACAATTAACGCACAATCCTCAATATATCCTGATTTTCCATTCAAACTCACAACAATCACCCTTTCAACTTATACTATGATGTAGGATACACCAACCTTTTAACAAAACGCAAGAGCATTTCTGTGACCGCACATGTTTAATTAATCTGAATATAAATATTCACAATGTTGGGCTATCAATCTAATACAACGAGGCGACAACAGTATGCCTGATCTCATACACAAATTCATCAAATTGCAACAAACATATATAGTGCAATCAAATAATATTTATAACATATATAGTGGATGGTGATTCCATAATTACTATGCTTGGAATACTCCCATTGGTGATTTAAAACACATAATCACAACAATCATTTACTCATGTTGTAAGAACGCCACACATACCCCTGCATCAGGCATGAAGCATCTGTGTTCATTCAATCCAATTCTCCAATTAACCAAATTACCATGTTTAGTTTATCAATTCAATTGTCATAATAACCAATGCAGTGACTAAATACCAAAACCAACACCACTGTCAACATAATCAACAGAGACGATCCAGAAATCGAACACTTTTGACCATACCCAACAACTCATAACAACCAACAGTATACCCGACAGGGCATCACGGTTCCCTCTATCAAAACCCGGGCTTGAGAAATCAAGGGTTTTCTGTATAGACCAACATAGGGAGACTGGAGTCGACTCCCATCATCAGGTGAGAACCTCCGAGACCAACGGTGCACCCACACAGGGTATACCACCAATGACTTCGTTGACAAGGTGATAGTTCACAAGATATGAGAGACTATGAACCGAGGAGCAAAGGTTCCATTTTGGCCTTGTAACAACACTTATACCACGCAGGGTATAACCCTCGTGGCTTTCCCCATCAACCAACTAACAACGCTGAGATAAAACGAAGCTGAGGAGAAGCAATATAACCCATTGCGCAACCATCAGTAGCATGAACAAACCCATACCCAAGTGAAACAATGCACAGTGACACAAGACGTTTCAAAAACCAATAAACCCCATAAAAACAAACGACTGAGTATGGGATAAGAAAGCGTGGAGATGGCCAGCCAATCTGGACTGAATTAAAAAAACCTTTCAACCAAGACCAATAAGGATGATACATGGCCTTCATGGCTTCTAACACTTAGAATGATCAATAACATTGTGACTTCAATCATTATTGAAATGAAAACCACACCAACGATTCATTCCAAAAAAATATCACAAATTTACATAGTTGTCAAACTTAAGGAAAGCAGAGACCCATACATTTCAAACCAATATCTATTTCATAACCAAAGCAGATTCATGGATGGTGAAAATGCATACCTGTAACCAAAAGCACCTTAAAACGTGAGTTGGTCGAGCGGTTCTTCCTCTGCTTGAAAGTCAGAGCCTAACCATAGAAAAACACAATTGAACAATAGCCCGACTAGGGTGGCAGCCAATGGAAGGAGTAGGAGTGACGTGCAGTAAATGCACGTCGCCTCCACCCCCACTCATTCAATTCCTTAGTACATGCCAACCAGCCTCCCATTAACACATTCAATTAAACCATGCATCGGAATTAGCATCCATCACTTGTCAAACGCGCCACCCACATCACATATAACCATTTCCAACTATACAATAATGCAAATCAACTATGCTTCCAAATAACTCAATAAATCACATAGTTATTAACTCATTAGCTAGGATTGGCAACGATTATGCATGTAGTGTAGCATAAGGGCATAATATAGTTCCTTCATTTTGCACTTTGTTACATTGCTTTTATCTCTTTTCAACTGCTCTTACATATTATTACTAAAATGTATCTTGTGCAAGTGTCACAGTAATGAATCCAAGAACAAACAACAATGATAACAATGGATAACATAGGCCATTGTAACATGAAATTGGAGCCTAGAGAAACAGAAAAAACACATAACATGACTTATCCATCATTCAATAAAACTAAGATTTCATCAAAGCAGTGTCGAAAAACATCATAACCATGAAATAAGAACTAGATCTGATCTCTCCAATTTACAAGGGGGTCCCACCTATTAGTATTATATATCTTGTTATCTTATAATAATAGGCTTTAGCAATAGTTTGCGGGAAAAAAAGAAAAAAAAAACTCATTGCGATTTTAATCGTCAACAAACTGGCGACTCCACAGGGAAATTTGTTTTCAACATATTTAGAACTCAGAACTCATGCTTTCGCAGACCAATAACAACAGGTTAAGAAGATATAACCAGGAAGATTATGCAACAGGGGGAAGTGAACGGATTTAATGGAAAAATGACCGGGAATTTGGGAATAACTCATGAAAAGTGTTAAGTATGAGGGGATTCATCCCTGTATGCATAATCATTCAACCAGAATCTTCTTTTTACTTCAAGGAGAAAATTTACAGATTTTCTCTTTAAAAACTCAAATGGATGAAGAAGTGGCAAGAAGAAGCGGGAGATAACCAATCTCTTTATAAAAAAGCAGTGAAAGTAGATAACAAATTCAAGTATGTCTTCAGGGGAAACATTGTAACAGTTGTGTAAGATTGATTGTTATTGACTAACAATATCTTGCAGGAGTGTCACTGTGGAAGAACTGATCCAACATCTTATTCTCGACCAAAGTCAACGAAAAGGATGACAAAGCAATAAAAATCCTAATAGAATAAAATTGCCAAAAAATAAAACGATAGAAATAAAATGACAGAATGTAAAAGCGGTAGGAAATGTTTAAAATAGAAAGAATAAATCACACTACTATAAAGAAAAAAGGAAAAAAGTAGAAAATTGAAAGCAAAGCTAAGATACTAATATACAGAAAATCCAAGAAGCATTAAAACTTTTCAAGTTGGTTCCACGTAATGCTTCAAGTGAGAACCGTTAGTGCTGTAGGAAAATAATTTCTCTTGTAAATCTTTTAAAATGTAAGAGTTGGTACCTAAGACAAAAGCGATCTTGAAAGGACCCAACCATAATTTTTGAAATTTTGAATGTCTTCCCCTATCAGCATGAGTTGAATCCCATAGCAATACTTTTTCATTGACTTTAAACTTGACAGTCTTGACACTCTTGTTGAAATACCTCTTAACAGTTTGTTGTCTCCTTTTAATATTATCCAAAGAAAACATCCTTTGCTCTTCCAAAGCTAGGAGTGTGTTTATCCTTTGTGAAATATCAGAAGAATTTAATTCTTCGATCTGTAGCATCAACCTTAAGGAAGAAATTTCTATCTCAGTAGGGAAGAGGGCTTATTGGCCATAGACAAGCTGAAAGGGGGTGCAACCAATGCTTACCTTGGTGGTAGTTCGATCTGCCCAAAGGGCGTAAATTACGAGAGCATGCCATTGTCGAGGCTTATCTTCGATGAGCCTTTTGATGATTCTTGCCAAATTTTTAATGGTAGACTCAGCTTGCCCATTTCCTTGGGGATAATAAGCTAATGAGGTGAAATGTTTAACCCCCAATTTAGCTAAAAACCAGGTCAGCTTAGCAGAAATGAAAGTGGGACCATTGTCTGTAATAATTTCCAATGGAAGACCAAATCTGGAAAAAATATTATTCTCAAGGAAAGAAATTACATGTTCATCTGTTGAATGCTTAAGTGGGACAACTTCAGCCCATTTTGTAAAATAGTATGTGGCTATCAAAATAAAAACTTTTCCAGCTGAAGATGGAGGATTAATAGGACCAATGAAATCCAATCCCCACCTTGAAAAAGGAAAGTCTGGTAGGACAGGTTGTAATGACATGGTTGAAATGCGTTCTTTCCCAACAAATTTTTGGCACTTGTCACAATATCTCTAAAAAACATAAGAGTCACGAAATATTGAAGGCCAATAGTATCATTTTCTAATAATCTTGAAGGCAGTGGTTTTAGCAGAAAAAATGACCTCCTACGTGAATGACAAAATTTGAAGAGCCATGAGTTTCTTGCAACATTTTCTGTGCATCTTTGTTATTTACACAACGAAGCAACACACCATCAGCAGACCTTCGAAACAAGAAGTATCCTATGATGGCGTATCTTGTGGATTCAAGACAGAGCCTTCTCCTCTAATGAGTGTCTAAATTGTCTGGACATCTTTGGTTCTATAAGTAGTAAATTAAATTATTTTACCAGGGATGTTCAGACACCGGGAGAATATGGTTATCAATATAAAAGAGAGTTGATAGGGAAATATCTTCTTCATCAATTTCTTCATTATTCTCAGCATGATAAGTGAAGGGCTAAGTCACATCCCTTGATAGTGGTAGAAGTCACGATATTCAAATCATGCTCCTGGATCTTGGTAAGCCAATCTGCAAGCTTCCCTGAAAGATAAGTCTGTGAGAGAAAAAACTTGATAGCAGGTAAAGGGACTTTTACCAACGTATGCTTACCTAAGATGAAGTGGCGAAACTTCTCAACAAATTTAACAAGAGCGAAATAATGTTTCTCAATAAAAGAATATTTAAATTCATCATCAGAAAAACTTTGACTCATGTAAGCCACTGGTTTTTCCCTTGGTCATCATTATGCATGAGAACAACAGAAACTGCTTCCTCGGTGGCGTTAGTATATATCGTGAATTCCTTCTCAATATCTGGCTTTGCCAAAACCGATGCGGAACTAATTTCTTTCTTAATCCCTTCAAAAGAATTTTTGACATCATCTGTCCAAGAAAAAGAACAATCTTTCTTAAGCAGATTATGAATTGATTTGACCATCACAGTAAAATCTGGAACAAACCTACGAACAAATTTAATAACCCCCATAAAAGCTTGAACCTCCTTCTTGGAAGTGGGAGCATGCAGATTAAGGATAGAAACAATCCTTTTAGGATCAATGCTTATTCCTGAATCAAAGACAATGTGTCGAAGGAGCTTCCCCTCAATAACATCGAAAATGGATTTGGAAGGATTTAGAGAAATGTCAAATTTTCTACATCCCATGAGAACTTTTCTTATATGACCAAAATGAGCTTATCAGATTTTAGAGTATATTGTTAAGTCATCAAGGTAGATCTGATTGATCTTACCAATCAAATCGTCAAAAGCTATTTGCATAGCTCTTTGAAAGGTGGCACCTACATTAGATAAGCCAAAAGGCATACGTTCATAAGCATAGGTACCCCAACAAGTAATAAAGGTGGTTTTATATTTATCTTCCCTTTTTACCTTGATTTGATTGTAACCGGAAAACCCGTCAAGTAAGGACATCATTTGTGACCCTGCAACTTTCTGCAAAATCATTTCCATGTTAGGGAGAGGGAAGTGATCTTTTATACTAGCTCGATTTAATGCACGAAAATCAACTCATAATCTGATATGACCAGTTGTTTTCCAAACAGGAACCAAATTTGAAACCCATTCAGAATAATTGACTGGAAAGATGATTCCAGCCTTCAAGAGTTTTTCCAACTCCTTTCGAATAGTTTCTTCTAGCGTAGGGTTAATAGGTCTTTGTTTTTGCCTAACTGGTTGTATGCTTTCCTTAATGGGGATGGAATTTTGTATAAGACCAGGATCAAAAACACGAATATCCTCATAAGACCAAACAAAAACATCTTGAAATTCACCAAGTAGCTTGGAAAACTTCATTTTCTCTTCATTTGAACATTTGGCGCCTATTTTAACATTCTTTGTAGTCTCGGGTGTCCCAATGTTCAAGAAGATGGTTTCAACCACCTTCCTTTTCGACTCCTCTTCTTTCTGTTTCTCTTTGTTGCCTACATCACTCGAAGAAAATGAACTCTCTAGAGGATTTAAGCCCTGAGGAACCTTGTTATCTTCTATGGATATAACTTCCTTAGGCTTAAAAGGTTCATTTTGAATGAAATAAAAAATGCTCTCATCGCTAGGGAAGACCCGCCAAGATTCTATATTGTCGGGGATATGTGGATGATATAGAGATTGGAAGGTACAATCAGGTCTGTGTGGCAGAAGCTGTCGATTAGGGGAGGTTGCACAAACAACTAACTGATCAACCATTGAATTTAACTCCCTCTTAACATGAGGGATGTTGAAAGATAAAAGGTTCGAGATAAGCGCCCAAACAGTTTGGGTGCATCGTTTCATCAACTTGTTGCTCAGAGAGTAAATTTTACGTACAAGATTCACAACAAGATCGAAATCCCCAAAAACTGAAAGGTAACCACAACCAAGATTATAGGCATTCTCAATGCCCAATAACAAAGCTTCAAATTCGGTGACATTGTTTGTGCAAGAAAACTCCAACCTATAAGAAAAGTTATGGATATTTCCTACAGGAGAAATCAAGATAATGCTAGCTCTGTTACCTTCATTAGAGCATGAACCATCAAAGTGCATGTGCCACATACCATCATATAAATCAATTTGTTCCAAGGGAATGTTATCCTCCTCATCAAATATGGAATACACTCTTAGGTCCTCTTCGATATAATTTACATTAGGCTGTGGGACACTCTCTATGTAACGTGAGATCCTCCCCTCTCTAAAGACAATAATTTTTTTCCATTCCAAGGAACAAATAAATATGTTCCATCGAGTGAGAGGTATCCACCCATTAAATCTTGTCAATCTCTTCCCAAGATGATTGAGTAATTACTTACTGACATGTCAATTACCTGAATGTTGAGGGTTGTCCTTATTTCAGGATGAGCGCACAAAACTAAGGTCATGTTGATACTGAGAGGGGGGTGAATCAGTATCAAGTACAATTTAAAACCTTTTTCAACTTATACTTAAACCATTCAACTATATCCAATGAACAATGAACAATAGTATAAGAGTTACACCAATACACCATGCACAACATATGAGAAATAATCAATAGTTATTGTTCAAGGGAAGTAATGACTTCCAAAGGTAGTTACAGCTTCCAAATGTAAAAGGAGGGATAAACATCTAAGAGGAAGATACAATCCTCCAATATCAAGAGAGAGTTGAACTCTCCATCCTTGCCCCTTCCTTCCACCCAAGAATATATGAGAGATAATAAAATTTTACATTAAATCATCACCATCAACCAATCATCACATAGAACCTGATAATGCTTCCTGAGACTTCTTCAATTTYTGMAATTCTTCAATTCTTGGAGTACTCTGATCCTATAGATAATATTACTCAATGTATTCTCTGAAACTCCTCCAATTTTCACTCCTTGAATCCTCCCCAAAAAGAGGTTATAGAAAGAATGGTAGACTTTATTCAATTCTGGTCTATTCAGGAGAGTGAATTTGCACAGAATGCCCCGCGCTCAATAATTAACATCCGAATCTAAAACTCACACACAAGAAACTATAGTCCGTACTATTTCCAATGAAAATTTTCCCACTTCATTTGGATTCTCGATGAAGAAGTTATGACTTTTTTACCCGGAACACCTGTTTATTGACTAGCTTCAGGATTGGTCACAAACCCTATCTTCCATAGAGTGTATCTCCATAATTATAACGAATCAAGAGCTGGAATTTTTACCAGAGGTACCTTGATATGTCTTCTCAATACCATAGCGATTTCACCATCTGAATCGTTCTAGAAAACAAGTTATAGCAAAAATGGTAAGATGACCTGAAAATAACATACCTTAGAACACATCACCAAAATACTTCATCCTCCCTTGAAATCTGGCCTTCTTTTATTCTTATTTCCTCTTAAATTCGACTTGTATCAAATGAATGTATAATGATTTTTATTTATACCATTTATGTCACTTCCTTTTAACATTAGGGCCGACCTAACACTTTCTTATTTTGTAATTCTTTTATTTAATTATCTTCAGGACCTACATGTACTTCCTTCTTCAATTCACTTTGTCATCTTCAAAAATTTATTTCTCCTCAACCATGAGGATCCACGTGAGGTGCCACATACCACCGGAAACAACATGATGTATACTATCCATCCATGGGTGTTGTATCTGCATGTGCATATTCCTTCATGTCCAAATACCTTCATCAATATTGCGGTCCAAAACCCATGACTAGGGTTGACATCAATGACAACAACCAATCTTCCAACATGTCACATATTTAATCTCGCCTATGGTTGTTTGTTGTAGAATATTATAGGAGAGAATGCTTCTGGAGTTTTCATTTGAACAAGACAAGACTAGATCTTCCATAATAATTTTCTACATCACACTTGAGCCTGAACCACCATCAATGAGGCAACAATGGAAAATCTTATCCATAATCTTTACAGAAATATAAAAATGGGGATTTTTTACAAGGTATCTAAATTTTTGTACACCTACTTTATTTACAGATGAATCATATTCATTTACCTCTTTAGAGAGGTTGGATATGATGGAAGATTTTCCTTCCATGAATTGTTTCAGATGCATTTGTTGTTCAGGGACGACAACCATGTCCAGAAGGGTTGCATCTGCTTTGATATTGGCCAACTGATTCAAGATATTGTACTTGGTAGAGGGGAGAGGGGAAGTTGTTCCTTGACTTTCAAGAACCTTAGGAACCTGCACAATAGCAGCGGATGAGGATGAGATCGGGCTAGAAGAATTGCGGGTAGGATCAAATTTTCCCTTGGGAGCATAGGCTTTGTTCCTAGTATTGATGATCATGACATCTTTTGGCTCTGTAAAATCCAAGACAACGATAGTATTTTCAGATATTTTACCAAAGATCTTATCTCTGGCACTCTTCCTTACCTCATATGTGGCTTCCTAGTGGTGTTCTTTGTAGAAGTTACACCAACTTCGAGGCAAGATAGTCTTAGGATGAAAATTATTTTCAATCAGATTTCTAAAGAGGGGTGCAGAAGAGGATGAAGCTCCAGGGGTGATATGGGAGACATTTCCCTTTCCCTTGAATGCTATCATATAATTATTCATGTCTTGTACTAGCTGTAAGAGGGCGAACCTGTTTGTCTGTTTAACTGACTCTCCCTGGGGAAGACCTGTTCTTTCAAGTTGTTCTTCATACTCTAAACAAGTATGCAAAGCAGAACCAAGATTATCAATGGCCTTTTCTTCAAGCCTATGACGGTAGGGAGAAGGTAATGAATTATAGTAATGCATGAAAGCGGCTTGGTTCTGAGGTCGAATGAGTTCATGGATTTGATTGTATAACTTAGTGAAACGCAAGCTGAAAGACTTGATGGTTTCACCATCCTTATAGGTAACGTTGTTATATTCTCATAACTTCTCGACTGGGCTTTTAGATTGCCCATAAGTGGATTTGAACCAATATATTAACTCCTCCCAAGTAGACAAAATCTTAGGAGGAAGGTCAAAGAAATCAGCCACAACCTTTCCTTGAAAGGAATTAACGAATAAGCGCATGCAAGTATCATTGTCATTGGCTCCTATGTTGTGAGAGGCATTAGAAAATGCCACCAAATGTTCGTTTGTAGTCACACTATTATTTCCTGAGAACTTAGGAAGATGTTCCTTGAACTTAGGAAGTGGACAAGTAGCAGGTGCTAAGTTAAGAGGAGAGGACACATGCCACGGTGTGGTTGTGGCGCCTTCTTCAAACTGAAAAAAACCCATACTTTTTAATAACTTTGGTGGGATTTGTGGTAGATTGGACAGGGATATGGTGGCTATATAAGCTACCAATCACTAATGAAGACGAAGATTGAGAAGAGGAAGCACTTACAGTGCCACCAGAGCCACCACTAGATGTCATCTTGTGGATGATAGATGAGGGAAAGAAAGATGAGCTGGGCGAATCAAACAAAGTTCTCCTTAGAGCACTTTTTTGGGTAGATAACACAATGTTCATTCTTCCTATTTCAGCAATAGGATTAATTTTAGGTGATAAGCCTCTTCTTATTATAGAAACACGAGAGTCTAAGGACATGAAAGAAATGCCAAAACTGAAGAAACAAGAAGGTTATTGTTGATTTCTAGGTTGTCTATATCTAGCTTCCCAACATTATTAGGCACTAATATCTCGTTCAATTGTTGCCCATGAATGATTAAGCTCAACACAGGTATTCACAGTGTCTAAAATGGTGTTAAACAAGTTCAAAGCAATGCTGGTATGATCTTGAAGACCGAGCTCAATATTGAGATGCCTTGCAATGGGCACAGTCATTAAGAAATAAAATAGTCAAAGAATCAATATCAGAAAAATAGATGTATTGATGAAAATCGAGTATAAAAAATAACCAGAGAGATATTGAAGATCTCCCTAGTATGGTCGCCAAATAAATGTTGAGGAAAATATATGAATGATCTTACTCAATCATTTTCAGATTCTGCTTGGCTAAAGAAAAATAGACGAGAATGTCACCCTATGTTTATAGCCATCAAAATTAATATTCTAACTCACAAGTATTGATTACAAGTGCTTAGGCTAGTCTTTTATAAATAAAATCTCGCTAGAAAATTCATTATTTATATGATTTTCTGAATATAACAATTGTTGAAATAAATGTAGAGATAGAAGCAAAGACACCAAGATGGAAATCAAGACAGGTGATACATAAAGAAATCCTTTATTTCATTCCAATTCACCAAAGAGTCATTCTCTTTACAAAATTTCGTAAATAAGTTTTGGACCAAAGTCAAACTTAGACATCCCCGATGGAACATACAAAAGGACCTCTGACAGAAAACCAAAAACTCAACTCTTAAAGCTAGATCAACTTGCCATAGATTGTTGCCCACTCAACTCTGCACAATAGCCTTTGTTGGTCATGAAAACTAATTCACAAACAGACAAGTCTACACATACTATCAAAGATAGATCAACACCTCTGAAAAACAAGTGTCTGAATGATGTAATTCAACCCTGAATCTTGTTGTCTACAATAAGACCCTGCTATCATAAAAAAGAGTTAGGCTTGTGATAAATTAAGGAATGAATGAACGTTGAACTATCTCAACATAAACTCAAAGAGAAAACCTTAGTATGCTTCTCCTTCTATCTTCCTCTTGTTCATCCCTTTCCTTTTGCCTTTAAGCAAATCAAAATTGGTTGAAGTAGTTGAACTACCTCATTAGTTAAGTTAACTAAAAACTCAACCAACTTTTTCGTTAGGGGGGAAGAGTAATAAATCATAATAAGGGTTTTAAATAAATAATAACTAGTAGGTGGGACCCCTTGTGGCTCCCTTTAGCTCTTAACATTCATGACATAACTAGTTAATTAAACAAAACACCCCTCCTTGTGACTCCCATCATCACATTCACATTTGACAATTTATCTCATTGATATTTGAAAACAAAATTCAAAATATATTACCAATATATCCAAAACGTCTGTTGTCCATAAATCTGAAGTCAATTGTTCTCAACAACAGACAAAAAAATAAAAATTTGAACCCATATTTTCTAGTCTGTGAGACAATCTTTCCTTGGTTACTGTTATCACCTTTTAAACTCCCTGAATTTTCCTTAGGATGGGTGGGGCCTTTAGGCTTAATCTCGTTGATCACATGAGAGAAATCTTCCTTTAATTTCATGCAGGAGGACAACGATTTATCATAATCATTTGAAGGTGAGGAAGGGGCAGTAGTGGCTCTCCCTTTGTCAAGGGCATAGTGGGCCTCAATTTTCAGCCTTTTATTCAAATAGCTCATTCATGTATGCATAATTGATTAGCAAATAGTTCCTTTAACAACCATACATGACAACTCTTTCAAAATATGAAATAGACTTTGGCTCAACAACATATCAGACTCATGCAATCCAATCCATACAAATTGTTTAACTGTTGTCAATGAGCAGGGGGTGAACAAAAGGTCTCGTGATATGCGAGGGGTTTGTGTTGAGTGAAACATGATAAAATGAGGGGGGAAATAACATGGTTACTACTCAAGGACAACAACAATCAACTATAATGAAACCAAATAAAATATCATTGTGATCCAATCAAGAACTGTGATTTCAAATTGCTTCAATACATAATTCTTCTTAATTGTAATTAAATTTTAAGAACAGGGAGTGAAAAATGAATGTGGGAAGGCGATGGGATTGTAATTAGTGAAAAGCGAATTCATGGTCGGGAAAGAGCGCATATATTGTTCATAAAATTAATTAAGTAGTCCATAAAACCATTCTGTAAAAGGAAATAAAACCAACCAAATAATTAATGTAATCAAATGAAAAGTAGTGTGTATAATTCAATTAATTATGTGCATTGACTTGTTCATTGTTTGTAATCATATTTTCAACACGGTGTCACCAAACAAGACAACATGCATTCCACAACAATCTGTAAGAGTTATGTTTCTTCCCAATTTTCCTAGTTAATATTTAAAACAATTCCTAAATGAACGCACACTCACTTGTTCCAATCTGTTCTATCAAAACATCAAACACTATCCATGAATAATTTCCTCAAAACAAACACAGACACTAAAATCACACCCAATTTCATTCCTCAAGTTCGTTCAACAATTAAGTCATAATGAGACCATAATGTCACAGAATCCATTTCCATCTCTGAAACAAGGCATGATATTCATCAATCATACACAATGGACAATTAACGCACAATCCTCAATATATCCAAATTTTCCATTCAAACGCACAACAATCACCCTTTCAACTTATACTATGATGTAGGATACATAGACCTTTTAACAAAATGCAAGAGCATTTATGTGACCACACATGTTTAATTAATCCGAATATAAATATTCACAATGTTGGGCTATCAATCTAATACAACGAGGCAACAACAATATGCCTGATCTCATACACAAATTCATCAAATTGCAACATGCATATTTAAAAACCCGTGACCCTCCCTGAAGGTGCAATCAAATAATATTTATAACATATATAGTGGATGGCGATGCCATAATTACTACGCCTACAATACTCCCATTAGCGATTGAAAACACATAATCACAACAATAATTTACTCATGTTGTAAGAACGCCACACATACCCACGCATCACGCATGAAGCATCACTGTGCATTCAATCCAATTCTCCAATTAACCAAATTACCATGTTGAGTTTATCAATTCAATTGTCATAATAACCAATTCAGTGACTAAATATCAAAACCAACACCACTGTCAACATAATCAACAGAGACGAGATAGAAATCGAACATTATCGACCATACCCAACAACTCATAACAACCAACAGTATACCCAACAGGCCATCGCAGTTCCCTCTATCAAAACCCGGGCTTGAGAAATCAAGGGTTTTCTTTGTAGACCAATAGAGGGAGACTGGAGTCGACTCCCATCATCGGGCGAGAACCTCTGAGACCAACGGTGCACCCAAACAGGGTATACCACCAATGACTTCGTTGACAGGGTGACAGTTCCTGAGATAGGAGAGACTATGAACCAAGGAGAAAAGGTTCCATTTTGGCCTTATAACAACACTTAGAACATACAGGGTATAACCCTTGTGGCTTTCCCCATCAACCAACTAACAACGCTGAGATAAAACAGAGCCAAGGAGAAGAAATATAACCCACTAGGCAACCATCAGTAGCATGAACAAACCCATACCCATGTGAAACAATGCACAGTGACACAAGGCATTTCAAAAACCAGTAAACCCCATAAAAACAAACGACTGTGTATGGGATAGGAAAGCGTGGAGATGGCCAGCCAATCTGGACCGAATAAAAAAAAACTTTCAACCAAGACCAATAAGGATGACAGAGTGTATTCATGGCTTCTAACACTCAGAATTATCAATAACACTGTGATTTAAATCATTATTGCAATGAAAACCACACCAACAATTCATTCCAGAAAAATATCACAAATTTACACAGTTTCCAGACTTAAGGAAAGCAAATACCCATACATTTCGAGCCAATATCTATTTCATTACCAGAACGGATTCATGGATGGTGAAAAGGCATACTTGTAACCAAAAGCACCTTAAAATGCGAGTTGGTCGAGCAGTTCTTCCTCTGCTTGAAAGTCGGAGCCTAACCACGGAAAAACACAGTTGAACAATAGCCGGACTAGGGTGGTGACCAGTGGACGGAGTATGAGTGATGTGCAGTAAATGCACGTCGCCTCCACCCCCACTCATTCAATTCCTTAGTACACTCCAACCAACCTCCCATTAACACATTCAATTAATCCATGCATCAGAATTAACATCCATCACTTGTCAAACGCGCCACCCACATCACATATAACCATTTCCAACTATACAATAATGAAAATCATCTATGCTTCCAAATAACTCAATAAATCGCATAGCTATTAACTTGTTAGCTAGGATTGACAACAATTATGCATGTAGTGTAGCATAACGACATAATATAGGTCCTTCCTTTTGCACTTTGTTACATTACTTTTATCTATTTTCAACTGCTCTTATATATTATTACTAACATGTCTCTTGTGCAGGTGTCACAGTAATGAATCCAAGAACATACAACAATGGATAACAAAGGCAAGTATTATGAGATATTTCTAGGATGGTTTCACTAGTTATTTGACTACACATGGCATTCAACCAATAGGTAAGTAGAGGTAGGTAGGCATTTGCATCCATTGTATATACCATCTGCATATCATGATAGCATAGTTGTAGTCACATTTTACATATTATTTTGGCTCACTTATATATATGTATGCTCAAGATTATATGTTAGATTAGAGATGCTCTTTATTTAATTATATCATATATGAACAAGGGGTGATATCACCACCCTAAGGATTACTAATACATTTTGTTGAGATTTAACAGGCACATGCCATACCATATATGTTGAGGTTCTCATGCCCTCTACTATGAGCACATGTCCCAGAGTTGGAGCCAAATGTTATCCCATACCCTAGGGATAACTAAGTAGATATTGTCTCGAGGCCCATAGGTCCTAGACATGGAGTACCAAGAGTCAGATGACTTGAGCATGGCCCCAAAGGGACCCTCTTTTTTTCAGTATAGTCCATTTATCAGCAGTAGCAGTATCCATCCCACCAACCCGATCCTGGAGTAGCAGTAAGTGTTTCTCCATGAGGTTATGAGTCTGGTTATCATGGTATGTGTCACTCTGATTTTTGAAGCACTTGAATATGTTTCATTGAATTCTCCTTCATTTCATAACATTTTCCTGGAAATTATGTTCATTGACTTGTTCATACCTGAAAGGGTGACATGGTGCCCTAGTAAGTTGATCTCCCTTTAGGATGGGTTGCCACTAGGTGGGACTATGAAAGTTCATCGTTTGTTCCCTCCATACTTGCCACTTTCCATATTGATTCCTCTCATCTCCCCCTACCTTTGTTTGGTCATTGGGATTGGCCACACTAGGAAGGGTTGTACCTCACCTTGTGGGAAGAAGGGGATAAAGGCCCAGAGGGTAAAAGTAGTTGGAAAGAGTTAAAAGCCAATATTGAAACCTTTGAGATGCTTCGCGTAGGGATTCTTGAGAAAGAAGTAAAATGCTTCTCAGTAAGAAAAGGGAAACCATAAACACTCAAGGTACTAGTTGGTGGATATGAGGTCTCATCACAAGCTGACCTCTTATGACCATGGGCATGTATAGGTATGACACGACCACCTATATGGTCACCAAACTAGGGTAGTGGATCTTGGTGGCATAGCCAAGAGAAAGGGGGTCTCATCACGAACCAACCTTCTCATCTCCATGAAATTTTTGTGGATAACACTATCACCTCTAGTCACCAAGCCAGGATAGTGTCCCTCAACTCTTCCCTTGAAGCACAAAATCAAAATATCAAAAGATAATAAAGCTAAGAATAAAAGGAAGTAAGTGGGCTAGGAAGCAATGACATCTATGACAAGTTGCAACTCGCCCTCTACAAAGGAACCCACATGTAAGACTTGCATTTCCATGTTATCTCTGCACCCCATGCTCAAACATTTACCCCATTCCACCTCATACACTTAAATGACCTAGATTGGCTCCCACATGGAAAACATACCAAACTTAAGGAGGGTTAAATAGGACACCTTGAGACCTTCTCCAAACCTGACTTGTCAAATTTCATAACATATTTGAGCATTTGTTTGGGTAAAGGGGGGGTTCGATGCACATGTTTCGGTAATTTAATTATTGGATGTGATTTACATGTTATGATCTCTGTGACTTATGAACCCCTCGAGGACGTACTTTTTGTTGTTGCAGGACCTCGCCTGGTGGATAGGTACACCTAAGGGAATGATTATATTGTACCTTCATGGGGATGAAATCCCACAGATGGATGTTGTAACCCCATCTAGCGGAAAGAAGACATGAGAGATTTTCACCAGGAAGAAAGAAGGATGTCACCTTTGGAGGCACCCTGACAGACCTAGACCCAGGGGGGTATTTCTCTTCCATATAGATGTTGGCCATAGAAGTCCCATGACAAGTCATCATGACCCTAGATGTTATGTAGAGATAGGGTTTCTATTTTGGAGATATTTATGAGCCTAGTGGCATGTGTGGGCTTCATCTAGGGCATTTGGAGGCCAAGCACCCTACCTTTTAGGCCTGAGGTTCCACCTAAGGACCTCAACATCACCCTAGAAGGGCATGACGTAACCCTTGGAAGTGTTTTTAGATGCTAATTAATTTTATTTATGTCTAAATTGAATTTATTTGTAAATTGGCAAAGTCGGCCTTTATTTGACCTAAAATTGATTAAAGGTCACCTGTTTTGTATAACTAAACATAAAATACATTCATTTTTAGATCATAACTCCTCACACAAGAGGAGAGTTATAAAATTTGCGCCCTAGAAAGGCTATTGGCTGAAATTGTGAGGCACACTCTTGTATAAGGCTATTTTTTGCAAGTTGGATCAATCTTGGAAGCTTTTATGGCGATCTTGCATGGTATTTCATGATTATTCTTGGTGCAAGTAAGTCAAATCCTCATTTTTTGTCATCTATTGAATGGCTTATGTCTGGTTTTATTTTCTCATACAATATTATAAAATTGCATGATATGCTTAATGCTTGAAGTAAGGAACTTAAATTGCTACTTTCTTACTTTCTATTTTCCAAGATTTTCATTGAATTGATCTAGTAACTACTAAAACCCTAGAGCCTTAGTTTCCTAACACTCTAAGGTTTTGACCTAGTTATCTTTTCCTAAGTTCTTATCCCATAAGAAGCCTATGGAGAGAAAGGTGATAGGGCCTAGAATTTCCTATACACTAGTATCTTGTGTCTTGAGGAAAATGCTTAGGGGGACTTAAGTTACTACTTGTCCTATGAATTCTCCCTCTTGGACTTTTGTGCACTATCAAAATTGTTTTGCAACCTTAGAAGAAGTCATCCAATTGACTCCATGAGCACTAGAAGGCACTAGTTCTAGCCTCTCTCTTATTGAAGGATTGATTAAACACTCAAACACTCTTCTCCTAAGATTTTACTAACTATCCCTAACCCTAGTTTAGCCTAGATCACTTACCTACTTGTTGTTGTTGCAAAATATTGATACAACCATCTAACTGCAACAAATTTTCTGCAAAATTGACCCTTAATGTCTACCAGACACTTCAAAAAATGTTTGTGACAACTGATTATCATTTTTCCTGGTTAAAGCTACCTTTTCATTGTCTTTTCAAGTAATTTTGAGGCATATTTATTGCAGCTGTTATAAAATACTTATTGATGTTGTAAACTTTCATATCGCTGCAATTTTATATTAGCTAGCTTATATTTTTAAGACTCATTGTCTTATTGAAGCACTAACATCATTTTGTACTTGAAAGCTGCCATATTTTTTCTTTGTTGTCTTGTTCTAGGCAGGTACACTTCATATTTACTTTTGCTTCATCTCTTAAAGACATAACAAACCTGTTTACTTGAGTGACCAATGAGAGGGGGGTATTATTGCATCCTTGTCATACTTTCATCATCCCTTTAGGTCACTAGGAACATCTCCCTTGGGGTAATATCGACATACTCCTAAAATGAAAGGGGTTTTCTATTAAGGTGATAGTGATAGGTCACCATTTGGTTATGCCAGTCTTGCCTCACTTGCCTTGGGCTTTGGGAAAGTACAGATTGCACAATAACGTTTTTGGCGCTGTTGTTAGGGAACATTGAGTCAATATTCCTCAACGACACTTTTTCGGTAAGCCTTTCCCTCAAAGCCTTCATCTTACGAAGCTTACCTAGAGACTCCATTGATGGTGATCCCATCCCTCCCTTTTATAATCCTTAAGAGGATATATGGCGACTCTACTGACCTTTTTCAAGGTGCCACCTTACTCTCAACTTTGTGATACTTCCAAGATATGGGATCATGGTGCCCTGGGAACAACTGTAGCCGACTATTGATTTTGAAATTTTTCAAGGATACCCTCATTATCTTGATATAAAATGGTTTAAAAACTCTCTAAGATTCGTAGGCCTCCCAATTACTCGCATTGTATAATTCTTGAAGTATATAAGTGAGATAGAATTGGAAGGGGAGGATGTTCTAGTAAAATTGTTCATACTTTCCCTGCCATTTTTTTTGCAAGATTGGATTAAGGGTTGATGCGAAGATAAGGGTATATCATATTTCGTAGACCTCATCAGTAGGTTTATTGAGTTTGTAAAACCACAATGCCAGACATATGAATATTCCCTTAAAAATATTTCAATATCCCTAGAGGACGAAGGATTCGCCACTATGATTGTGGAAGATCTCAGGGATGTGTACCATAGTCAATCCCAAGAAACCTCTGATTTAGGAGGAGGTATTTATGAATAAAATTGTCAACCCCTTGAAGAGGAGAAATATTTTTCCCATGATTCAATAGAATGCAATAAAGACTTAACTAAAGAAGTTAGTTATGAGTATGAAGCAGTAGTATATGCTCCTCTATCTGATGAAGCTCTCCGAGATCCTATCTCTCCTCCACAAGGTGAAGAGAATGAGGTGAATCATTTTCCTTTCCAGGTTTTTTATGACACTTTGTTCTTTGATTAAGGAAGTGAAGAAGTAAAGGAACCCTTGGAAGAGCTAGGTCCTTCATTTTCTGATGAAGGAAAAAAGATGATTAAAGAAACGAGTCTTGGGGATGATGTACTATATCCTCTTCTGTTTGATGGAGTAATCTAATCCATTGACTCTCCTGCACAGAAAGAAGTGAAAATGGTAAGTTATTTCCCTTTCCAAAATTTTGATGATGCTTTATTTTATGATTTGGAAAGTGAAGTATTAGAGGATCCCTTCGATTCATTAAATCCTTCATGTTATGATAAAGGTAGTGACATGGTTGATAATATTTATGAGTTCATACATGTTAGAAGATGTAAATGGGATGTGATTGGTTCTTATGAGGATCCCATTTATGATATGGAAGGATATCTTTGAATGTTTCCTTTACAACAATCATATGATGCTCCTAATAATTTTGACGTTTGGAAACAAGATGGTGATATAATTACATAAGTTTTCCAAGCACCCAAGGATGACCTGGTGCTATATTTTGATGATGATTTTTGGTCATACCTTGAGGATTTTGATGAGTATTCTTTTGAGCACTTGGATTGATTCTATGAAGAATAGTATCAACCACGGTTGTGCTCAGATCTTGATAAAGGTGAGAACATTTCTTGCCCAAAGCAGGGTACTTGTGACAAGGTTTTCTTGTTCCCTTCGACTACTTTATCTCGCTATGTCACTAATGGTGTAGTTGGGAAATATGTCCCTTGTCTTGAGTTGTATCCCAGGAAAAGCCTTCTTTTACAATTCAACGGTAGGTTGAATACCTTAAGAAGAAGTTTATTATATCACTCTTTCATCTTTCCCTTGGAAATTTTCCAATCATCCTCTTGTTTCTTAATAGTCCTTTCCCAGACCTCAGGATATGATGACATCCAAGGTAGCCCCCTTCAGACTCTTTGAGTCAGTCTTTTGAGCCTTTGATTTTTCACGATCCTTTTCTGATATGGATTGAGCACTTTCCTAGAAGTGTGACTTGGCATAATGTTTTCCCTCCCTCTCGCCTCCATGAGCTAGCTTTACGATTTCTGATGATATGATACATGCTCTAAATCATGTTATTTATGTTTTTAGCTTGTCATTGTTTTGGTTTATGATGAAGGACAGAGGCAAGTATTATGAGATATTTCTAGGATGGTTTCACTGGTTATTTGACTACACCTAGCATTCAACCAACATGTAAGTAGAGGTAGGTAGGAATTTTCATCCATTGTATATACCATCTGCATATCATGATAGCATAGTTGTAGTCACATTTTACATATTATTTTGTCTCACTTGTATATATGTATTCTCACGATCATATGTTATATTAAAGATGCTCTTTATTTGATTATATTATATATGAACAGGGGGTGATATCACCCCCTAAGGATTACTAATACATTTTGTTGAGATTTAGCAGGCATAGGTCATACCAGAGATGTTGAGGTTCTCACGCTCTCTACGGTGTGCATGTGTCCCTGAGTTGGAGCCCAATGTTATCCTCTACAATAGGGATAAATAAGGATATCATGTCTCAAGGCCCACGGGTCCTAGACATGGAGTACTAAGAGTCGAATGACTTGAGTATGGCCTCGGAGGGCCCCTCTTTTCTTCAGTACAGTCCATTTATCAACAACAAGAATATCCATCCCACCATCCTGATCTTGAAGTAGCAGTAAGTCTTGCTCCTTGAGATAATGAATCTGGGTATCATGGTATGTGTCACTCTGATTCTTAAAGCACTTGAATATGTTGCATTGAATTCTCCTTCATTTCATAACGTTTTCTTGGAAATTATGCTATTTGACTTGTTCATACCTGGAAGGGTGACATGGTGCCCTAGTAAGTTGATCTCCCTTTAGGATGGGTTGTCACTGGGTGGGACTATGAAAGGTCATCATCTGTTCTCTCCATACTTAGCACTTTCCATATTTATTCCTCTCATATCCCCCTACCTTTGTTTGGGCATTAGGATTAGACACACTAGGAAGGGTTGTACCTTGGCTTGTGGGAAGAGGGGGCTAAAGGCCTAAAGGATAAAAGTAGTTGGCAAGAGTTAAAAGCCAATATTGAAATCTTTGAGATGCTTCACCCAGGGATTCTCGAGAAAGCAGTAAAAGGCTTCTCCGTAAGAAAAGGGAACCCATAAATATAAATAAACACTCAATGTACTAGTTGGTGGATATGAGGTCTCAACACGAGATGAACTATTATGACCATGTGCCTGTAGCAGTATGACACTACCACCTATCTTGTCACCAAACTAGGGTAGTGGATCTTGGTGGCATAGCCAAGAGAAATGGGGTATCATCATGAACAAGCCTTGTCATCTCCCTGAAATATTTGTGTATAACGTTGTCACCAAGCTAGGACAGTGTCCCTCAACTCTTCCCTTGAAGAAAAAAAGAAAAATATCAAAAGATAATAAATATAAGAATAAAAGGTAGTAATTGGGCTAGGAAACAATGTCATCTATGACAAGGTGAAACTCACCCTCTACAAAGGAACCCACGGGTAAGACTTACATTTTCATGTTATCAGTGCACCCCATGCCCAAACATTTACCCCATGCCACCTCATACACTTACATGACCTGAATTGGCTCCCACCAGGGAAACATCCCAAACTTAAGGAGGGTTATCCCAATAGGACACCCTGAGACCTTATTTAAACCTGACTAGTCAAATTGCATAATGTCTTCAAGCATTTGTCTAGGTTAAGGGGGGTTTGATGCACATGTTTGGGTAATTTAATTATTGGATGTGATTTACATGTTATGATCCCTGTGACTTATGAACCCCTAGAGGGCGTACTTGTTGTTGTTGCAGGTCCTTGTTCGGTGGATAGGTACACATTAGGGAACGATTAGCTGGTACCCTCATGGGGCTGAAATCCCATAGATGGATTTTGTAACCCCAACCAGGGGCAAGAAGACATCAGATATTTGCACCAGGAAGAAAGAAGGATTCACCTTTGGAGGCACCCTGGAAGACCTAGACCTAGGGGGATCTTGATCTTCCACATAGATGTTGGCCCTAGAAGGCACATGACATCATCATCATCACCCTGAATGTTATCCATAGGTAGGTCTTTTGTTTTGGAGGCATTTATTATCCTAATGGCACGTGTGGGGTTCATCTAGGGCCTTTGGAGGCCAAGTGCCCTACCTTTTAGGCCCAACGTTCCACCTGTTAGCACAAGATTGGTTTATGCCTCAGCGTTGCATAAGTGGCGCTACCTAATATTTCATAGAGAACAGAATCTGCATTTCATCATTCATTTTGGCAAATGAATACAATTGTTATGGGATTTTTATTTGTTTTGGGAAAAATTGAAATTATATTGAGTTATTCCCAATATCCAAGTTCAAGCATCAGATCACCCACAGATTTATGCTACCGAATTGCATGCAGAAACAAAGTCGGGTGCTACCTACAGGTGCTGCGTAATATTCTGGCAGAAGATAAATTGTGCAGAGTTATTCTGCGAGTTTTGAGTCACTAATTTAAAACTTGGGTTATGAGTAGTTGAGGATGTGTTTTTGAAAAGTGGAGGAGGTTTTTGTTCATAACATTCCAAATAACAAAAACCTCTCTCATTTTTTCAAAATGTGTTTTGGTTTGAGAGATATTGGATATATAAGTAGGCGTTGTGTACTCTGCATAGTGGCACTGCGTACTAATTTCTTGTAGCAGTCACGATTTTGATATTCGCCTTGTTGGGAGGTTGCCACATGTCAAGGAGAGTTCGAATGGATTCTCAAGGATCAGTTAGATATCAAGGGACACCTACACCTAATATTTATCTCCATCAAAGGCCTCATGCATGAGGTGGAAACTATTTATTAATGACTTCCAACAAATTCCTGAAAATCAGCAGTTTGTTGGATTTTTGTCTTTTTGATTGTTGCCACTGTTGGAAATACTAAAATAACTGAGAGGGGGGGGGTGAATCAGTTATTTATGAGCTTAAACAATATTATACCTTTTAAAAAATTATTAACCTTCCTTCAAGTGATCATCAACAACATGCAACATATGTACAGTAAAAGGAAAAACCATCAGTCACACATAAAGTACACACAGAGACAAATTTTCACGAGGAAACTCATAAAGGGAGAAAACCTCTTCTTCTTCGAAATGATAGGCAGTCTTTTGCAATTCTGTACATCATTTATAATTGAGCACCAACTCAATGTGAGGCTGCTACCTCTGTTTTACAAGCATAAACTTGTTTGAGAGCTCCAACTCTCTCGTTTCTCTAGCACTTACTAGAAGGAAGCACCAACTCCCTGAGTATTCCAGCACCAACTGGATGGAAGCACCAACTTCCTGAATGTTCCAGCACCAACTAGATGGAAGCACCAACTTCCAGTTACACAGGCTCCAACCTGAATAACAGAGAACACCCGTTCTTCCTAGCACCACCCTGCCACCCTTGTTTCTCTGGCTACAACCAGATGGAAGCTACAACTTCTTGTGTTCAAGCCCCCACTTGAACTTCTGAGGACCACAGTCCTCCCGAGAACCTCCCAACCACCCTCAAAAATTAAATAATGAATACAAAGACAACTTATGCAGATAAATCAATTCTTACCAATCTTTCTCTGTATCTGATCTTCAACAAATTGTTCTGCAATTCTTCTCTTCTTCTGTTTGTTTAGCAGGTCTGCTCTGCATCAACTTTTTCTGCTCATTTTTCTCTGCTTCTATTCTGTCTGTTATTCTGCTCTGCTTCTGCTCTCCATTCCATCTCCTGATACACATTTTCTCAATTGCTTATTATACCACTGCTCATTTTCTTTTTCTTACTATTTATTCATTTTCTCTTACGAACAGCCAACTCGATACAGTCTGTTTCAACTTCTTTTATGCACTCGAACAGATGATTCAACTTCCCATCTCCTTCGGCAAGAACAATGACAACTATCCCTGTAACTGAAACTTTAACACCTTTACAATCATGAGTCTGTTTCACTTAACATAATCGTAACAGAGGAGTTAACTGCAAGAAAGAACGGTAACCCTCCGATCACAATCAAGGTTTATCCGCACCGTTGGATAATCTTTATTGTTCTTGCCTTTTAAATCGGGTTTCGGCTTTTCGACATTTCTGTTGCAGTGTGTTCTTGTCTCCTTGATATCGCGATTCGCGAAACTCCGATGTGGAGTTTGATCAACAGTATGAGTTTGATCTTGGCTCAACGGTTGCGATTGAATCGCAATATCGTGTTTCGCGATTTCAGAGTTCTTGTTGTCAATTGATTTTGACATTGCAAAGTCCCGATTCCCGAAACTCTGACAAGGGCTAGGATCTACGGTTCAGATTCATTTTGGATTCAACGGTTGCGATTAAATTGCGAAATCACATTTCACGATTTCGGGGTTCTTGATGTTAAGTGGATTGGACATTTCAAAGTCCCGATCCCCGATTTTCCGATGAAGCCTCCTGTTGAGCTTCTCCCGTTGGCACCCGATCGCTGCCACGTGCCCTCTCCAAGTGGACGGTCCCGATCTCTGCTTGATTTAACGGCTATGATTAATTCGCCATATCGCATATCGCGATTTTGGCATTTCTAATGTTCAAAGTTCTTGTCACTTCCAAATCGCGATGCTCGAAACTCCGATACAGACTTGAATCAACGGTCCATATTCAATTTTGGTGATCCAATGACTACTATTGAATCGTGAAAGCTTGTTGCAATGGGATTCCTGTCTGATACAGACTTGCCATCAATGACCTCCAACATTCGCTGATTCGTTGTCTGTTGCCATCAATGACAACCATTCGCTGATTCGATGTCTTTTGCCAACACGCATTCGTTGTCTGTGCAATATTTGCCAACAATCTCCCCCTTTGGCATTGATGGCAACACAAGCACCCATGCCTTTTGGACTCGAATCTGCTTCCGAAACGACTCTGCTTCGCCTCGACTCTGCTCCTACTTCCGAAAGACTCCCGAAACGACTCTGCTTCGCCTCGACTCTGCTCCTACTTCCGAAAGAGATCTTTTCTTGATGGCAACACAAGCACCCATGCCTTTCGGACTTGACTCTACTTCCCAAACGACTCTACTTTTCCTCGACTCTGCTCCTACTTCCGAAAGACTCCCGAAACGACTTTGCTTCGCCTCGACTCTGCTTCTACTTCTGAAATAGATCTTTTCTCCCCCTTTGACATCAATGTCAAAGAAGAAACATTCTTACTCTGATCTTGTTGCAAAACAGACTCCCCCTGTCGTCTATAAGCACTTAGGAAATGCACCAGATATTCAATAAATACTCCCCCTGACCAGTTGAACATATTAGACACAAGAAATTATGACCCCCAACTTTTGACGAAGATATTCAAAAGGGGTCACAGCTAATGGTTTAGTAAAAATATCAGCAATCTGTTCTTTAGAAGGTATATAGTTCAGTTGAACAATTCTGTTTGAAACTTGTTCTCTGAGAAAATGATAATTTATAGGAATATGCTTAGTCTTGGAATGAAGAACAGGATTCTTGGAGACACTTATGGCACTGGTGTTATCACAATGAATTGGGATAGGATTAGTGTAAGTTACCTTCAAATCTGTAAGAGTTTGTATCATCCATAAGATCTGTGTGCAGCAAGTAGCAGCAGCAATGTATTCTGCCTCTGTAGTGG
>ML802749.1:65550-87045 GCA_009831015.1 Picea engelmannii | reverse complement strand
CAATGAAAATTTCATGAAAAGTTCTTGAAAATTAAAATCCATTGTTCCTAATGATTGTAACCATTGGATTCCTAGTACGACATCAACACCACCCATGGGTATAGAAATCATTGGACTATTCATTACATATTCCCCCATAGTAAGATTGATCTTATTTCATTTTCCTAAGCAATTGATAGTTCCTCCATCTACAATCATTACTTGCAACTCTGGCGCTGGATATACAAAGCAATTGAGATCTTTGTCTAATTTACAGTGAAAGAAATTATAAGTACTACCAGAATCAATTAGGACTATTACCTTTTTATTTTTGATATATCCTTCGATATTAAGGGTTTCGGGAGTGCTAATTCCATCCAATGCATTACATGATATCGTGGGAGTCAACTCTTCAGAATAAATCACTTCTACATTTTCATCTTGAGATGGTTCTTGTTCTTTCTCTTTTTCTTCTTCCTCTTCACAATCTATGTAGAATAATTTCTTCTCACCACACTTATGTCCCTTACTGTACTTGTTGTCACAATTAAAGAATAAACCTTTTTCTTTTCTTTCCTCCAATTTTTGAGGTGTTAATCTTGTAGGTTGAGGTGTTTTAGAAGAAGGAACATTATTTTCTCGATAGATGTTAGGAGTGGTCCTTCTAGTAGCCATAGCCATATTTTTACTTTCAACATTTCTTGCCACCATGAATGCATTGTCCAATGATTTGGGTTCCCAAAGGTGAACTTCATGTTGAATGTTATCCTTTAGGGTTCCTATGAATACATCAATCAGGTGCTCATATGGAATATATGTTACCTTTATATTCAATCTTTGGAAGTTCTCAATGTGCTTTGCAACTGAACCCTTTTTCTTGAGATTTATCAATTGGCTAAAGAAGGTATTGCTCCTTGTATCCTCATAGTGTGCTATCATTTCTTCTGTGAAAATTGTCCAAGTGACGAGTAATTTTCAAGAACAAATCCATCGATACCACACAAATTGATTGGGTTCTAAATATAAAGAATCAATTCATACCTTTTGTGTATGTGGCACATCATGTAGATCAAAGAATTTTTCCATCTGAAGTATCCATGTGATTGGGTCCTTGTCATCAAACTTCCTCATATCGAACTTAGGAAAGTGGTTGGTCTTCAACCCAAAGTTGGAATTTCTCCATGCTTGATTCATTTTCCTTGTGTCCTCATCATGAATTTCATGGGATACATTTTCACTTTCAGGTGTCCTCTCTATTAGGAAATTTTTCAATCCTTCCATGATCTCCCTTTTTAAATCACCCATCATCCCTTGTAGTTCATATTTTGTTACTTTCTTATTTTATAAATCATTTATTTCCCTACGCATTTCTTCACCTTCATCAAGAGTCCAAGTAGGATTGTCTAGAGGTTTATTTGGTGTAGAAGTTCCCTTTTTTGGTGGAATGTTGGCCAAGTATCACTTTTAAACCTTGATTTCGAGTGGTTATTCTATACAATCTTTCTTCTGTTGTATCTCCAAAATTTTGGCCTTCTGAGTATGAAGATTTATTTTTTGTATTTCTCTGATATTTGTTTTCTACAATGCCATAGGTCTGATCAAAATTGGATGTACCAAGTGGAAGTTATGGTAACTTCCCCACAACTTGTTGATTTTTTTCCCTTCCAGGAGAGTGTACTTGTAAAGAGTTTCAAGATCACAATATATTATACTTGATTCTAAAACTTGTACCAGAAATACTATAAACTGACCATTCTCCAATGCAACTAGTCTCACCTAATTTGAATAATCATTGAAGAAGATATCATTGTTTTACCCGGAAGACATGTTTGAGACTAGTTAATATGACTAGTCAGATACCCTATCTTTCACAAGGTGTATCTACAAACTTAGGATGACTCATAAGCTGAAATTTTTATCACATCTACCTTGATAATATTTTTGAATATCCTCTGAATTTCAAGGTCTGAAACATTACAGAAAAAAATTCCATAGAGAAAATTCCACGATGACTAAATTCAAGATGACTCCAAAACCCTATCTTACACAGGATATATCTCTGAAAGTATAAGGCCTCAGGAGCTGAAATTTTAACCCAACATACCTTGATTCATCTAATAAATATCCTCCAAGGGGTTACTTCAAAACCATCGTACAAAACATGTTATATTGAAATTTCCAAGGTTTCTTAGATGTAGCAGCGAAACCCCAAGACCTTGAGCTCTAATACCAAATGTTAAGAACCAAATATCAAGATAGCATAGAAAAACCTCAGAATAAGTACTCAACACCTTGAAAAAGAGATAATTTTAGATAATAAGCTTCTTCGAGGGGGAAACGTCCTTATACACCACATAAATTTACAAATACAAGATGATTCCAAATGAAAAGGTCTCCTTGGTATATATAGGAGACTATGAGGTACAATTACAAATAATGGACCCAAGCTGACATAAATAAAATAACATTACTAATGTAATATGCCCCAATTAAGGGGTAATGTGTCACTATTTAGGGCTTAACGCAGTTGTTATAAAATACTTATTGTTGTTGTAAATTTTCATATCACTACAATTTTATATCAGCTAGCTTATACTTTTAAGGTTCATTGTATTATTGAAGAACTAACATCATTTTGTACTTGAAAGTTGCCATATTTTTGCTTTGTTGTATGGTTCTGGGAAGGTACACTTCATCTTTACTTTTGCTTCATCTCTTAAAGACATAACAAACCTTTTGACTTCAGTGACCAGTGAGAGGGGGGTATTCTTGCATTCTTGTCTTAGTTTCATCATCCCTTTAGGTCACTAGGGACGTCTCCCCTAGGGTAATCTTGACATACTCCTAAACAGAAAGGGTTTTCCTATTCAGGTGATAGTGATAGGTCACCCCTTTGTTACGCCAGTCTTGCGTCACTTTCCTTGGGCTTTGGGCAAGTACAGATTGTGTGATAACATTTTTGGCACTGTTGTCGGGGAGCGTTGAGTCAATATTTCTCAACGTCACTTTTTCGGTAAGCCTTTCCCTCAAATCCTTCATCTTATGAAGTTTTCCTGGTAACTCCACTAAGGGTGATTCCCTCACTCCCTTTGGTAATCCTTAAGATGATATATGACAACTCATGTGACCTTTTCCAAGGTGCCACCTTACTCTCAACTTTGTGATATTTCCAAGATATGGGATCATGGTGCCCTGGGAACAAGTGTATCTGACTATCGATTTTGAATTTTTTCAAGGATACCCGCATTATCTTGATATAAAATGGTTAAATAACTCTCCAAGAGTTAGAGGCCTCCCAATTACTCACATTGTAGAATACTTCAAGTATACAAGTGAGATAGAATTGGAAGAGGAGGATGTTCTGGTAGAATTGTTCATACTTTCCCTGTCGTATTTTTTGCAAGATTGGATCAAGGTTTGTTATGAAGATAAGGGTATATCATATTTCGTAGACCTCATCAGTAGGTTTATTGAGTTTTTGAAACCATAATGATAGACATATGAAGATTCCCTTCAAAATCTTGCAATATCTCTAAAGGGCGAAGGATTCACCACTGCGATTATGGAAGATCTCAGGGATGTGTACCATAGTCAATACCAAGAACCCTCTGATATAGAAGGAGAGATTTATGAAGAAAATTTTCAACTCCTTGAATAGGAGCAAGATTTTTCCCATGATTCAATAGAATGCAGTAAAGACTTAAATAAAGAAGTGAGTTGTGAGGATGAAGCACTAGTATCCTCTCCTCCGTCCGATGAAGCTCTCCAAGATCCTATCTCTCCTACACAAGCTAAAGAGAATGAAGTGAATTGTTTTCCTTTCCAGGTTTTTTATGACACTTTGTTCTTTGATTCAGGAAGTGTAGAAGCAAAGGAACCCTTGGAAGAGCTAGGTCCTTCATTTTCTGATGAAGGCGAAAATATGATTAAATAAATGAGTCTTGGGGATGATGTACTGGATCCTCTTCCATTTGATGAATTTATCCAAGCCATTGATGCTCCTGCACAGAAAAAAGTGAACACGATAAGTTATTTACCTTTCCAAGATTTTGATGATGCTTTATTTTATGAATTGGAAAGTGAAGAAGTATTAGAGGAGCCCTTGGAAGCATTAAATCCTTCATGTTATGATAAAGGTAGTGACATGGTTGATAATATTGATGAGTTCATACATGTTGGAAGACGTAAGTGGGATGTGATTGGTTATGATGAGGATCCCATTTATAATATGGAAGGATATATTTGAATGTTTCCTTTACAACAATCATATGATGTTCCTAATAATTTTGACATTTGGCAACAAGATGGTTATATAATTACATAAGTTTTCCAAGCACCCAAGGATGACCTGGTGTTATGTTTTCATGCTGATTTCTAGTCATACATTGAGGATTGATGAGTATTCCTCTTATCACTTGGATTTATTCTGTGAAGAAGATTATCAACCACCATTGTGCTCAAATATTGATAAAGGTGATGGAATTGCTTGCCCAAAGCAGGGTACTTGTGACAAGGTTTTCCTGCTCCCTTCAACTACTTTACCTCGCTATGTCAGTAAGGGCGTGTTGACACCAAAAGACTAGAGAGTCTCAAGTATCAATATTTTTAACCTCCCGCGAGGCTAGGCGAGAAGAAGACTGAATATCACATTAGGCTTAGAGCCCCAAAAAAGAACGCACATTGAACTCTAAGCTAAATTTACCCTAACCTATAGTTCAAGCATGAATTCCTTTGCCTTATGATTTAAACTTTTAACAATATTTAATTTTTATGTGATTTTATGATTCTTATGTTATTTACAATTCTAATTAATTCTATGTGGTTTTGTACATTTGATGTAACGAAAATTAAATTTAATAAGAAAATACAATGAATAAAAACAAATGTTTAGTTGCATTTATTTAGCAAAAACCCAAAAATTGGAAAATATTAACCTAAGATTAATAAAGGGATTAATTTAATTAACACAAGTTAGTAACCACAAAAAAAAATATTGAACATTAAGTGGAAAAGTAGTGTAATGATTATTATTTTATCATTTTTTATAGTTAATACAAAACTATTTACAAAAAAAAAAAGAATAAATAAAAAGAAACAAAAGTTATATCTTGAAACAATTAAAGAAAGGAATATATATATATATACATCCATTAGCCATAATACATTAAGTTCTTTTGAAATTATGTAATTTCTTTTTTTGTTTTGTTTTCTGAATCAAAGTATTAAATCAATAAAAACAAGAAAAACTAAAGGCTTTAAAAAAAAAATTGAGGAGATATCCAGAGTGACAAAGAACCGATTTCCATTAAAAGCTTTCATACAAAATCCTAAAACATCAAAATCTTCAACTCTTTGCGTAGAGGATGGCCAGGTATATGGTCTTTAGCTCTTCTAGAAGCAACGTACAATAGAAATACCAAACAAGTAGAAGAAAAATAAAGTTGATCCAAGAAGGAATGGAGCCATGGTGGTGAATCGCAAGGAGAGAACCTGCATAGTAAAACTGATTAGCGTCAAATCAACTCGAGCCTTATTACAACAATTTTCAATGATATGATAGATGATCTAACTTATGTTATTTATGTGCTTAACTTGTCATTATTTTGGTTTATGAAGAAGCACAGAGGCGGGTATTATGAGATATTGCTAGGATGGTTTTACTGGTTATTTGAATACACCTAGAATTCAACCAATAGGTAAGTAGAGGTAGGTAGGAATTTACATCCATTGTATATACCATCTGCATATCATGATAGCATAGTTGTAGTCATATTTTACAAATCATTTTGTCTCACTTGTATATATGCATGCTCACGATCATATGTTAGATTAGAGATGTTATTTATTTTATTATATCATATATGAACAAGGGGTGATATCACCACCCTAAGGATTACTAATACATTTTTTTGAGATTTAGCATGTACATGCCATACCAAAGATGTTGAGTTTCTCATGCGCTCTACGGTGAGAACATGTCCCCGAGTTGGAGCCAAATGTTATCCCCTACCCTAGGGATAACTAAGGATATCACATCTCAAGGCCCACAGGTCCTAGACATGGAGTACTAACAGTTGGATGACTTGAGCATGGCCCCGGAGGGCCCCTCTTTTCTTCAATTCATTCCATTTATCAGCAACAGTAGTATCCAACCCACCAACTTGATCCTGAAGTAGTAGTAAGTATTGTTCCATGAGGTAATGACTCATAGTATCATGGTATGTGTCCCTCTGATTCTTGAATCACTTGAATATGTTGCATTGAATTCTCCTTCATTTCATAATGTTTGTTTGTAAATTATTCTCTTTGACTTGTTCATACCTGGAAGGGTGACATGGTTCCCTAATAATTTGATCTCCCTTTAGGATGGGTTGTCACTAGGTGGGAATGTGAAAGGTCATCGTATGTTCCCTCCATACTTACCAATTTCCATATTTATTCCTCTCATCTCCCCTACCTTTGTTTAGGCATTGGGATTGGCCACACTAGAAAGGGTTGTACCTTGCCTTGTGGGAAGAAGGGGATAAAGGTCCAGAGAGTAAAAGTAGCTAGCAAGAGTTAAAAGCCAATATTGAAACCTTTGAGATGTTTCTCCCAGGGATTCCCAAGAAATCGATAAAAGGTTTCTCAATAAGAAAAGGGAACCCCTAAAGATAAATAAAAACTCAAGGCACTAGTTGGTGGATAGGAGGTCTCATCATGAGTCGGCCTATTATGACCATAGGCATGTAGCAGTATGACACTACCACCTATCTAGTCACCATACTAGGGTAGTGGCTCTTGGTGGCATAGCCAAGAGAAAGGGGGTCTCATCATGAGCTAGCCTTCTCATATTTGTGAAATGTTTGTGGATAATGTTGTCTCCTCTTGTCACAAAGCTAGGATAGTGTCCCTCAACTCTTCCCTTGAAGCACAAAAGAAAAAAATCAAAATATAATAAAGCTAAGAATAAAAGACAATAAGTGGGCTAGGAAACAATAACATCTATGACAAGGTGCAACTCGCCCTCTACAAAAGCACCCATAGGTAAGACTAACATTTCCATGTTATCACTGCACCCCATTCCCAAACATTTACCCCATGCCACCTCATACACTTACATGACCTGGATTGGCTCCCACCTGGGAAACATCCCAAACTTAAGGTCGGTTAGCCCAATAGGACACCCTAAGACCTTCTCCAAACTTGACTTGTCAAATTGCATAACGTCTATGAGAATTTGTTTGGATAAATGGGGGTTTGATGCACATGTTTGGGTAATTTAATTATTGGATGTGATTTACATGTTATGATCCCTGTGACTTATGAACCCCTAGAGGGTGTATTTGTTGTTGTTGCAGGACCTCGCCTAGTGGACAAGTACACATGAGGGAATGATTAGCTTATACCTTCATGGGGATAAAATCTCACAGATGGATGTTGTAACCCCATTCAGGGGCAAGAAGACATCAGAAATTTTCACCAGGAAGAAAGAAGGGCATCACCTTTAGAGGCACCCTGGCAGACCTAGACCCACGGGGATCTTGCTCTTCCACATAGACGTTGGCCCTAGAAGGCCCATGACATCATCATCATGACCCTGGAAGTTATCTAGAGCTAGGGTTTCTGTTTTGGAGGCATTTATGAGCCTAGTGGCACGTGTGGGATTCATCTGGGGCCTTTGGAGGCTAAGCGCCCTATCTTTTAGGGCCAACGTTCCACCTAAGAGCCTCAACGTCATCCTAGAAGGGCATGACATCACCCTTGGAAGTGTTTTTAGATGCTAATTAATTTTATTTATGTCTAAATTGAATTTATTTGTAAATTGGCTACGTCAGCCTTTATTTGACCTAAAATTAATCAAAGGTCACAAGTTTTGTATAAATAAACATAAAGTACATTCTTTTTTAGATCATAACTCCTCACACAAGAGGAGAGGTCTGAAATTTTCACCCTAGAAGGGCTATTGGCTGAAATTGTGAGGCATACTTTTGTATAAGGCTAATTTTTTCCAAGTTGGATCAATCTTGGAGGATTTTATGGTGATCTTGCATGGTGTTTCATGATTATTCTTGGTGCAAGTAGGTAAAATATGCATTTTTTGTCATCTATTGAATGGTTTATGTCTGGTTTTATTTTCTCATACACGATTATGAAATTGCATGATATGCTTAATGCTTGAAGTAAGGAACTTAAATGGCTACTTTCTTACTTTCTATTTTCCAAGCTTTTCATTGAATTTATCTAGTAACTACTGAAACCCTAGAGCCCTAGTTTCCTATCACTCTAAGGTTTTGACCTAATTATCTTTGCCTAAGTTCTTATCCCATAAGAAGCCTAAAGAGAGCAAGGTGTTAGGGCCTATAATTGCCTACACCCTAGTATCTTGTTTCTTGAGGAAAATGCATAGGGGGACTTAAGTTACTACTTCTCCTATGCATTCTCCCTCTTGGACTTTTATGCACTATCAAAATTAATTTGCAACCTTAGAAGAAGCCTTCCACTTGAATCCATAATCCCTAGAAGGCACTAGTTCTAGCCTCTCTCTTATTGAAGGAATGATTAAACACTGAAACACTCTTCTCCTAAGATTTTACTAATTATCCCTAACCCTACTTTAGCATAGATCACTAACCTACTTGTTGTTGTTGCAAAATATTGCTACACACATCTAACTGCAGCAATGTTTCTACAAAATTGACCCTTAATGCCAGCTAGACACTTCAGAAAATGCTTGTGACAACTGATTATCATTTTGCCTAGTTAAAGCTACTTTTTCATTGTCTTTTCAAGAAATTATGAGTCATATTTCTTGAAGCTATTATAAAATACTTATTATTGTTGTAAACTTTCATATCGCTGCAATTTTATATCAGCTAGCTTATATTTTTAAGGTTCATTGTCTTATTGAAGGACTAACATCGTTTTGTACTTGAAAGCCAACATATTTTTTCTTTATTGTCTTGTTCTGGGAAGGTACACTCCGTCTTTACTTTTGCTTCATCTCTCAAAGACATAACAAACCTTTTGAATTGAGTGATCAGTGAGAGGGGGGTATTCTTGCATCCTTGTCTTAGTTTCATCAACCCTTTAGGTCACTAGGGACGTCTCCCTTGGGGTAATCTCGACATACTCCTAAATAGAAAGGGGATTCCTATTAACGTGACAATGATAGGTCACCCCCTTGTTACGTCAGTCTTGCCTCACTTTCCTTGGGCTTTGGGCAAGTACATATTGTGTGATAACAGGTCTAGTAAGGATGGCCTGTCAAAGTACCTGTGCATGTATATGCTAGTTGTGGTCAGTAGTGGTAGCTCTGTTAGGATTTTTATAATCCTAGGGAATCTTATGATTCCTGGGCAGATCTCGAAGGTCCGGTAAGGACAATCTATCAGACTACCACGTGGTAGCTCCGTTAGGATTTTATATCCTAGGGAATCTTATGATTCATGGGTAGATCCCTAGGGACTATTAGAGTATCATGATGATGATGATGATGATACTCCAACTTCATGTTTTGAATGATGATTTTATTGATGATGAGAAAAAATTACAATGATTTATAGATATGCCAGTCAGTTTTCCAAGATGTTGATGATGTTGTTTCCCTCCCTCTCTCCTGATGATGTTGTAGAATACCCTTCTTGTTAAGGGTGAGTGTTGAAATATTGTAACTGTGAAGTATATTCTACTTATTATTGAGTTATTATCTTATAGATAAATCCCCTTTTGTGGATTGGTCAAACCTTAATTAGATGCTGATAATTAAGAAGTCATCCCCCATGCCTAATTAAAGTGGTTTTAGACACTAAGTGAAGAAGTCGGTCCTACTTGATGAAAAGACACCACCCTAGTGCCTACTAGCTAGTATAACTAAGACTGGAAGGTTGTAATGTCCCCAGCCACCAACAAGTTGGGCAACGCCACTACTTAGTCACTTAGCTCTGTCGGGGGATATTGCAATCCCCTTCCCTTATTTTTGCATTGTCCTCAGTGTAACTTTTTTATACATATATAATTCAAAAATTCTTCAAAAATATCCAATCTGTAGTTATTGGAAGCCTATTATCCACCTGGTGCTCTACTTTCAAGCACCAATTCTGGTGTTCACACTGCAACTGGAATTCATTTCTCTACTATATAGAGTTTTTTCAAGAAGAATCCATCTCATTGTACCATTTGACACACCCTCCTTATGGCAGCTACCATGCCATAAGAATTTATGAGTTGCATCTTCCTTTTTGAACTCACCCTTCTAGGCTCAGGTATCCTTTCACTGCTACACAATCCATCAGTGATCCATCTTGCCAAGGCTTTCACACACAAGGAGAGAGACAACCCACTACCAGAGCCTCTCACCAAGGTTCTCCATTAAAGTACTTTAGTGTCTCTATCAGTAGTTCTTCTTCCAACATTCTCACTTTAGCCAATATTGTCTCATCTTGTGGTTTTCCACAAGGACCAAACTGCATACCATTTTCCTGCAAGGCTTCATCTTGCATACTGCCAACAAATTCTCAGTATTTCTTGTACATCATAATTCAATTGAAATATGTACAAAACCATATGCAGTGAACTTAGAAATGTCTGCACCTAGCAATTCAATCATAATTACCAAACAATTTAATAAAATAGAATGACTCATCATTCTATGCATATGCTTGTTCTTAATTAATATTTGTAAGTTAATTACTTCTTTTTCTGAACATGAAATTTTCCATAGTCAGTACTCATGTGACTACTTGACTTGCAAATTTCCTGTTGCAATGTCTAGCAACTCTTGAAATGTCCTCAGTTTCATGAGTTAACAACATTTCAGTTGTTAGTAACAATTATTTCCATGCAATAATATATATGCATGTACTTACAAAACACATTCAACAATTTCATTTAGTACACAATTCTATCACTTACTATGCATGAGTGCAATTCTCAATGCATACTTATTTAGTGCACCTTGCATTGAATTACATAATGCTCTTTATCTCAGTGATGTATCTCACCATAAGTTGGAATTATGGCCAATGTGTTGACACATTCTCCACACACTTCCTATTATATTCTCAATTAATTGGATGCCTTCCTTTTCGACCTAAACATAACACCAAGAATATAATTATGTGGTGTTCATTAGTGTTAGCAAAAAGGTTGCAGACCAAGTTTTATTTAAAGGTAGGAAGCTTTTTGTACCTGTGTGGCTCATAACCTTTCCATATCCATACCTTGCCATATCCAACCATGTCTTGGTCTCATACATGACTAGCTTACTGGCATTCATTCCTATAATAAGTTCTTATCTTTTAATTCTTTGGTTATTACCCCACAACCAAATTAACATGACATTCTCCTATGTCAGTGTGTGCATTCAAAGATAAGAAGCTTTGAATTAATACAAGCCTCCAACCTTTACCACATCCAGTGGCATGCATTCAATAATATAATCATGCGATTTTATAAAATAACTTTGGCTGAGGAAATTCTTACCTAAATTCCCGACAGCAATTATGTAATAAGAGTAATAAACTCATACCTGCATGACTGCCATTAATAAATTCTATACTACATGAATGTTTGATGGCAGTAGAAGATTTCATGCTTCTTTTATCAAACTTATAACCAACACTTCAGCTTTATGTTGCTTCCCTCCTTATCTAGCAACATCATCAACAACACTTGCAACATGAAAGAATTTATTTTTCTACTTATGGTTGTTCAACCAACCCCAATTCAACTGTTGCTACCACAATTTCAGCAACTTCTTTCCCATGTGCAACTTTTCCTTGCTGATCCCAGAAGTTTTAAATTCTTCTTGGATTCCTGAATATTATTTTTCTCCCACTGTGATCATTGTGCATGATTATTCCTGCCCTGAGCACTTTCTAGCCAAATCACTCTTGGCGACCTTTGCATTTATAGTCCCAAACTAAGTTAATATTAACCTTCATCTTTCATTAATTTCTTGGATCCAACTATCCCAACTCGTACTTGGATGAATTAAATTCCAAACCAAGTTGTTTTATAGACTCTGGATTCTTCAACATCCAGTTACTCTTCATGACTGAACTTCTTCAGCCCTTTCCCAACGGAATACTTTAGTACTTGAGGTTTTCTTGTACTCTCCTCTTCTCTTTTGCTAGCTGCATAGAATTAACTAAAATTCCTTCTTTTACCTTACCATCATAGATTCAAGTGATACCTTCAGCCTCTTGGGTTGTCACTCATGGCTCTATGTCACTTAAGATGGATTGTTTTCTTGCACCATCTCCTCTGCATTCAAAACCATGCATAGAACCATTTTTTTCTTCATGGTTCCTTATTTATTTCTTTTTAGAAGTCATTTCACTTTTAAATTATTATTCACTTGATATCTCCATGCTCTTGTGGAAATACCTTCACGCCTTTGGAGTGCATCAACAATCCTCTACTATTCTAGATTTCGTCCCTGGAGTGTTGACATGCATTCCTATTAGTTGGATATCTATCTCATGATTTCTTCTTCCATTATCTTAGGATGTTCATGGACTTGACTCCATCTAGGAGTTTTTCCTTGTCTACTTTGCATACTTGCCATCACATATTATGTTGATATTAATTTTCAGCATTCCATTATTATTTGGATTCCTCTGATTCAGTTCCTGCATGAACAAATTATAATTCCAGTCATGTTCTCTGAGTAACCTTGGTTAGTTAACACCAACTTATTTCTTGAAGAAATTTGTTTTAGCCTTCTGACATGCATATTCAACTTTTGTCATGCCATATTTGATGACCTTCATGCCATGCTTCCACTATGCATTCTGATAGTAATAATGGAGGTGATATCTCCAATCTGTCGGGTTGATCCTTGGAGATGTCAAATTTAATCTCCAAACTCTTTCATATTCCACAAAACCTTCCTTCCTTATTCCCATTCTTTTCATCTCCATACGAACTTATGGTTCATGCATTATCATGTATAGCAGATGGCTTTCTCCACCTAGCATTCACATTTGATGTGAAAAGATTGTCACCTGGACTGTCTTCTCCAAACAAGAATTCCATTTGGGGTTTCCATGTTGCTTATCAAACCCAACATCTGATCCAATGACTTCTGAAAAATCTCAGATGTAGAATAAAGAATTTTCCATGTCCTTATTCCTTCCTTCTTTTATCTGAAGACATCTCTAACACTTTTTTTGTTTTAATGTAACCATTACATCTAGAATCCTCTTTCCGAGACCTTCCCAATCACGGCTTCATTTCTCAATTCTAAGACTTGAGCAAAAAGCTATGATCCTTTAAAAAGTGTGTTTCTTCTCTGATTCACTTCTTGTGTAGCGATCTCTTTTCTCTGAGCTAATGGCTCTTAGATCTTTGCTAGACCCTATCATAAAGTTCCCAGGTCTTCAGTATTATTTTGATGCGGATTCCAACCAAATGAAACCCACCCACTTTCTTCCTAACCCCTTTTCCCTTCTTTAACACAGTTTTCGGGCACTAGCCCCTTTCGCTTAGCCTCCAACCCATGTGACCACGGGTTGTGGCTAAGCGTTAGGTCGATAGGTGCTTATTCGAGACTTCGAGCCTCCGGGATTTGGAACTCCAGGCTTCGGAAGTTCCTAACCCAAGTCATTGTAACTCCCCGGAGTGTCGAATGGGTGAACTCGCAAAGTGTGGGGAGTGGGTCTACGGTCCATTGTTCATCAGCAACCAATCGTTGAGATGCGATATAACCCTCAACAAGAGGATATGACTATTGTTGTATAGTGGTTAATCTTCACGCAAGTCTCATCGGCTGTGATCATCAGCACTCAGATCGATGACTTGTAATCAATTCTGCACCACCCCCTTGCCTTTTTGCCTTTAACGGTGGGGGGTCGCTCCACTGCATAACATAGCACAATTCTTCTGGAGAGTCTGGTCTCTGGACTACGGCATTTGGTGCCACGCATCCACTGAGGCCCATGGTTTCCGTGCTTGAACTAAAAGATACCGAAAAGTCACATCAAAATTTATACTTTTCCAATTGCGGGGACATGGGTCGGCGATTTTGGAGTAACTCGTTGATCATTCTGCAATTCCTCGAACGTTGACACGTAACCCCTCGGTAAAATCGTGGTTTGGATTGTGGGGTCGCCTTGGGGAATTAACTCCCGTGCAACTTGGGTCCCCGCAATGCCTCCTATTCGTCGATCTTGATGTATCATGATCAACACCAGTGTGGGCTCGTTGTATATTGACCTTTAATTATGTTATGTAACCTCAAGGCCCCACTAACCATGCTCATATGGAGTGCCACACGGAGGAATACTAGCGGCTGACATGTGGCCCAAGCAGATGGGTGACACATGTCACGTTCCAAATGGCATTTCAATCTTCCACAGGTTCGAAACCCACTAACACGTGGCACACAACCCATGTGTCCACGTCAATCCAAGTGACGTCATCATGAATCACTACTTCGTCTCTTTAGGGCTTCGAAGCTTCGGGCTTCAGGATTTCTCGCCCTAGCATACACTAATTTTCTCAAACGCTAAAATCCCAAACAAGCCAATCTACTAACACGTGTCCCTCTTGATGGATGGTCTGGATTAACTCCGGACTTCGGAGCTTTGGGCCTTCGGCCTCTTCCGCTCTATAACACATAACTTCATAGAAGTCTCGAATTATGAAGGACTTGCAGATTAAACCTCCTACACTTTTCTCCAGATCTGACGGTCGTGAATTGTCCTCCTTCTCCTGAATAGATCCTACGGCCCAATACTGCGTCTGTTGTGGTTTTATAATACCGCTACACCTCCTGAGCTTTGTAACACGGCAAAGGTAACCTCTTGGCACTCAGGAATGTTCTGAGGTTCGAAATTGGTTCCTCTTGAAACGATTTCCACCTGAAACCTTGGTTTGAATGACCACTTATTCGACCCATCCAGGCTCAGTTCTTGAACCTTGGATCTGATACCACTTTGTAACGTACCCAGCCACTAACAGGTCAGGAAACACCACTACTCGGACACTTCACTTAGCTCTGTCGGGGGATATTATAAAGGCGCCTCATTAGCTCACTCACTCAAGTCACTCATCCAGTGCGCAAGTTTGAAGGAAGTTGCAGTTGCCGGAATAAGGAAAAGAGAGGCACATTGCTCAATGTTGGATATTCTCTAGTGTTTGGTTTATTATCTTAGCATTGTATTGGAAATCTATATTAAGGAAGTTTTTGTTGGGTTTTCTCCCCCATGAGGGTTTCCAAGCATAAATGATGTGTACCTTGTGATTGTGTATCTTTCTGTGATCCTTCTTATGCTATTATTGTCTAGTAAATTGAAAAGAACTTAATAGAAGCTCTAAATCTAACAAAAAACCTTATTAAATGTGTCTCATCCAAAGATACATACAGAGAACATCATAATGTTGATGACTTGGGGGTCCATACAGGCTATATGGTTCCGTACAGTGGTGATTTCTTTGTTGGGCGGTCGTACAGCAGTACAAAACCTCTGTTGTGGTTCGGGTTCCCCTTTGTTTTCCTTGTTGGGTTGTTCCAATGCTTATCAATTGTTTTTAAGACACAAACAAGACCCTATGACCCTACTTAATCAACTTGTACCATTCGTACAGTCTGCTTGGTACTTGGTACGATTTCTGGATGAATTGTATTCTATTTTGAAACATGTATCTTCTCTTACCATTGTTGTTTATTTTCACCTGGAGAGTCTATGGACCCTTACTCGACCTCCTTTCCTTACACACTAAAACTCATATTGGTTTTCTCTTGACCATACTCATCCCTCCTTGCTTTACTCACATGACCCAACTTGGTCTTCTCCTCACCCTGTGTTGGTGGGCAAGATTGACTGTCCATCAACGGGAAGAACGAGTCTGGTCCGAGGTTGTCTAAATAACCCAAGTTGTTTGGTGTAACTCGTTCTAATGGGTTTAATGGCTCCGTTGGCCAATCTAAAATCCTAAAAATAAAACAAAAAGAAAGGAATAACTTAACTAATGCTAACAACTATATATTATATATATACATATGCTTTTATATAACTACTATAGGTATTTTAAATATAAAAAATACTAATATCACTTATATACATCATTTACAAATTGCAAGTTTTAATCGAAACTCACGAAATCAAATGCGAAAGTTATTTCTATTAAGAAGTAGATAAAGAAATCACATTTGAAACTTTTTTTGTTTTCCTTTATAAATCTAACAAATCTTGCATCGAATATACTATGAAACACAGATGTGTGGGTAGTCAAAAGTTGAACCATACATTCTGGTTTCATTAATATGTAAATGACATAATTAAAACAAAACAAAGAGGCTAACCTGTCGGTGAGCTAGTGAGGTGTATCCAAGCGTCTACATGAGTGAAGAACGTCCAACTGCCATGTCCAAGAGAGAAATATGTAATGAACCTTGTGACTGTTCTAAATAAATTCAAAACATGTATTGGTAGCTTGAGTTTTAATGATAGAGGAGGAAACACAAACATAACCCTGTGATCTTATAATTGCATATAATTAAAGTGAGATAAATCTGAAATTAACTTATGCATTTCATCATTCAATTAAAATTCAAAGAAAAATCATATCATTCTAATTGGAGATATGATCACAGCATTTATATTTTGAGCAGAAAATTATAGACGATGTTTATAATATAAACATCCCGCACATAATAAATCATTAAGTCTAAATCTATCTGACCTATTAATGTATTAGGATTAACAAAACATAAATGAAAACATAATTAACAAAAGGCTAAAGCCAAAATCCATATATGTTGTTTCATTAAGTCTTATAATCACTCGTCCATCTTCTGCCCTCAGCCAAGATGATTTCCATTACAAAATATGGAGTATTTAAAGAGTATGTGAAAGATAAATTTCCTATCTTCTAAGATAGGATCATATCTCAAAAAAAAATCTAAAAGTTACAAATATAGAGGGCTTAGAGCCACTCAAGATCAAACTAAATCTTCTAAATTTATGAGAATTTTCTCCTATTTACAAAATAAGAAAAAAGAAGATAGCTAATCGACTAAGTCCATCATGCTTCATCCCACGAGATCAGCATCAGATACATCCCATCCTGAAAGAAAAACGAAATGAGCAAGTCAAATATTTTATTAACTAACAATTCCTAAATTTTATATGAGAATTAACTTGGCTACAGAATCTATCGATTATGTAGCCAATCTTATTATTGGTAACAAAATTCTAAACCGATCTGAATTTGATTAGAAAAATAACAAAAAGCATAATTGTGATAAAAACCAATATTACCATTCAACTAATAACAAAATTCGAATCACAATATCTCAGAATTGATCACGACCTTGACATTGTCAGTGTTTTTTATAATGATATTGCCTGTCCTTTTCAAATGCTTTGTTTGTCTTTGTGCATTGGCCTTGAGTTCATGGTTTTCATTTGCCAAGGATTCATTGAGAGTCGTGAGAGCTTTGATCTTTGCTTGAAGGATGGGGATGCTTGTGTAGTACTGACCTATCCAATGTAAACAAACTTCACAATGTACAGTAGGGCCAATCGGTTGAAGAAGCGTGTAATTGCGTGCAAAAACACCACTACTATCCACTGTCGGCCTTTGGCCGAGCTTGATACCTATAAATTCCTTGATATCTTTTAAACATGGTGGGATATTATTAACATAATTGAATGGTTGATTAAGACCCGGTTTGGAACAATTTGGATCTTCCTTGGCCAGAAACTTTTCAATCTCGGACTCAGATTCCTCATGGATCTCGATCGATTCGATTGAGCTCACATGAGCTTTGGATCAGTTTCACAGATTCCTAGAAATGAATCAACCAGCCTTCTTGTTACGAAACCCTATTTCTTGATTTTTCTTTGACTGTTTGCGAGGGTTTTCGTTGTTGGATTTTACAGTAGGATTAGGGAAAACAATTTGTTCATGCTCAGGAGTTTTAATAATATTAGAAGTAGCATCATGTTGCTCACGCAAAGAATGATTGGGAAATGCCCTTTCACAAGGGTTTTCAAACAAGAAATCTGGTCTGCCACTTGAGAAACCAAGAGATTTATCTATCATAGGTTTATCCATTACAGGGGTCTCTACAGGATTTACTGTAACAAAATCATTACGAGCTACGAAACCGTCCCAATCATCACCAAGTGTTTTTAAATGATGAACTAACAGTAACCTAATCAAACCATGGTGAAAGAGGCTGGAATCCAAGTTCTGCTTCTTGTATCTCTTTGACATTTTATACAAACTTCTTAGCAGGTAAAATGGAATATTTAAATGGAAGTCGATAAAATGCATGAGCAATCGCACATGGTAAAGGAAGACCAGGCCATAATGGCCTTCACAGGTAATAAATTGTTTTAAAACCACTAATAAATCGTGCCATCTAACCTTGACTAGGGAGACCGGAATACCTTTGTAACAACATTCGATTTTTCTGGAGGTGACGAACAAACTCCAAGGTACTTTGTCCAACTTTGAATTTTTAAACCATTTTTTGCCAGTGAGAGGGAGCCTTGTTGCTTCATTCAGAAATTATTCGGTGATTTCCAACTAAATATCACCTACCTTGGCTCTGCATCCATCAAATGTAAGGGAGAATTCTTTGTCCACTCACTAATTATAACCCTGGAACTTCTTAATAAACACATCCCACCCCTGGCTCTTCAAATCCTCACTCGCATCATCATATAGAAAAAACGTTTGGGAGCCGTTTGGCTCAAATCGGACGACAGGGGCCATGAGGGTTTGAACAGATGGTAATAGGAGTGACCCAAAATAACTGTGGGCTTAAGAGCTAGCAGCAACAGAGATAAGTCTAAGATGATAACAAAGGAGAAAAACTAGCAATCACAACAACACGACCATAATATAAGCATAGGGGTTTCAGACACGAAATTCGGGCATTTCTAGTGATGAATGTTTTGGATACAGAGCATAACACCATACCTCGATATGTCATGAGAGTCCTATCAATTCAAAATGCCATCTAAAACGAAGTGCAGGGTACGATCATGGTGTGTTTAATTCCCATGACAAGTAATGGGTATATTTGATTTACAAAGGTTAAAAAATGGATATGTTTTTGTAAACCAAAGCCAAACGATTTTGGTATATTTACAAAGGATCTAAAATATAAGCTTACAATCCAAGAGCAACTCAAAATAAGTATTTCAATCAAAGCAAGACAAAATTCACGAAAATAGATGTAAGCACATTGACCCTTTTAAAGACCAAGCCTTAGATAGAATTGCAATACGATTTTAAGTTTTAATGCTTGATTCATGCTTTCAGTCATGAATCAAGCATGAAAATGCAAGATAAAAATAAATAGGAATAGTCAAAACATCATTTTTACAGCCAAATAGTCACCTTCAAATAGCAATATTTACAGGATGAGACGTAGGCAGCTGTAGGAAGTGTCGTTTGTTGTCCAAAATAGGAAAAACATGTAGAGCTGCCAACACCCTGCTCAACCCTCCTTAGTTGGTTTGACTCAACTAGATGCTAGATATTTCTAGAAGAGCCACTCTTGCTCAGACGGTTTCATTCTCTTGATATTATCCCTAATTCCCTATCTCTACCTCCTCTCGCAAGCTCGACTTATCTCGCTATCTTGATCACTCTCAGAACTCCCTCTCAAGATCAGATGATGAGTCTCTTGTGATGATAATAAATGAGGTTCTCTTGGTCTTTTAAGAACCCTATCCATTCTCTCATTCAATCCTATCCCTTAGATATTCATATCAAGATCTAGATCTGACAGTGGGGACTTAATCAAGCATTGAGACAACTTAAGTCACATCCAACGATTGTGACTTAATCTCATGTTGGCTTAAGTGATCCCCACCATCACTAAGTTGTCTAGACATCATGGGGGGGCCTTCCACACTACCAGACACCCCTAGTGTGGAAGTACCTTCTCGAGCTACATAATCTAACACTCCCACTTAGCAAGGGTGGTACTGCCATTGGAGATTCCCCCTCCAAGGTCCACATCATTGTGAGTGTCTCCCTCTGAATCTAAGAGACCCATCCTCTCTAAGTCTAGATACTCAACTTGCTCGGCTTTGTAGTTGTTTCTTCCACCTATATTGATACCATCTGGGTATCCTACTCCTCCAAGTGAGTCCACTCCCACCATGTAGGCCTGTTGATGAGAGCCTCATGCTCTCTCAAATGTGATCCAACTGTCCTATGACTTCCAATCCTGAAGTTATAGATGGGTTTCCCCCACATCCTGTACATGTGATCCTCATTGATTCCTATCATCACGGGTGGTCCTGGAGCCTGACCTCTAACAGAGTGAATATGCACACCACAACCAAAGAACCTGACATCGTAGCCTTGATCCTCCAAGGCTGAGATTGAGAGTAAACTAACTCTCATACCTAGTACACAAAGTACCCATGGCACCCTCAGAATCATGTCTGATTATATTTTTAGTGACACCATCCCTTCTCCTCAGACTGCCACCATGCTAGAGTGCACACCACATCTTACATAGCCCATATCTTGAGTTGAGAACTCCTAGATTGCATATATTTTCCCAGACATGTGGCAAGTGGCACCACTATCTAGGTACCACCCATCTATAGATCTGCCCTCTGAGTCAAGGAAGAGTACATACTCATCCTTGAATATCCTGGAAAACTGGCGAGCTATGGAAACCAACTGCTACTCCTCCTCTTCCTCATCCTAATTCTCCTCTTATGTTGAAGCAGCCACTTGATGCTTCCTACCCTTATCTCCCTTTCCCTTATTTGCTTGAAAGCACTGCCTAGCATAGTGGCCAAACTCGCCACATACATTGCATTGAATGTGTGAGAGATCCTTCTTTGGCCTACCACTTGTGGCTCCTCCTCTAGAAGTTGGTCGTTTCCTACCTCTGGCTCCCCTCTTGGAGGTGAGGGCGAGATTCTCCTTCTCTTCATCCTCATCTACATCCATTCCTCTTATAATCTCTTCTTGGCCTCAATCATCCCATAACATGTCCCAATCTAGTAGTCTTTCTTTGGCTACCACTCCTGAAATAAACGAGTCTCACTCCTTTGGGAAACCTCTCAAGGTTGATCTAACCATCTTCATTGGTGAGAGCCTTACTCCTACTGCTAGAAGCTCATCCAATAATTGTTTCACCTTGGTGAAATAAGTTGCAACACCTTCCCCCTTTGTCATCTATGTGTGTTGAAGTCACTCCTTCAGAGCCATGAAATAGTTACATATAATATAAAAAATTTAATTTTTTTTTTAGATATTTACGAACGTTTTTTCGTTTAAATTTTATTTTTTAAGTTTTTTTATATAAATTTTAATTTTTTCTTGTTGCAATTTTAAGGTTTTTTAACATATTTTTGTTAATTTTTTAAAAATTTTGTATTAAAATTTTTATTTTAGGTTTTTTAATTTGGCATTTTTTTGTATATGTTTTTAATTTTTTTGTGTTTTTTTCACCTTTTTAAAGTTTTTTTTTGTTATAATTTTTTTTTTTCGCGCCAGCCCTCCCGCTCCTGGCCCAAGTCCCATGGGCATCCTTTAATATAT
>ML802749.1:51308-61334 GCA_009831015.1 Picea engelmannii | reverse complement strand
AAGGAAAATACAAGAACATGACCGCCACTACACTTCAATACAATCATCCAAACAACCACTGCTATCATTGTGATATCGATGGTCACACTAAAGATAAGTGTTGGAGGCTACATCCAGAGTTGAATCCAAAGAAATATAAGGATACTAAGAAGAACCTATTATCCATGGATCAAGGCAATCTAGTAGAGAGAAACTCATATGTGGATGAGAAGATTTTCTAAACTACAGTGCAAAAGGAGGTGAATCTGAGTATCCTTCATCACAAGGAAGGGGAGGAAATGAAAAAACTCTTCCATATTATGATCCAGGTCAAAAAGACCGAGGTGGATGATCTATTTGATTATGGTTCACGGGCCAACCTTGTAGCAAATGATCTGGTCAACAAACTTGGGTTGGAAGTTCATGATCATACAAGCCCATATCTATTGGGATGGGTAAATAAGGATGCAGAGCTCGAGATCACTAAATAGTGTAAGATCAAATTTTTCATAAGTGTATATTTTATTTATGAAGTGGAGGTAGATGTAGTACCCCTTGATATGTGATGTAGTATTTGGAATCCTCTACATGTATATGAGGGATGTGATCTTCATGAGGAGAGAAAAATAGTATTGCTTGATCAAGGCTAGGAAGTCTTTCATCATCAATGCATACAAAGATAAGTCCAAGTTCTCTCTGGTAATTGTTAACCAAGACAAAAAGTTTATCGACTATAGTAGAAAGTTTGTATTTCTTTCCTTAAGAGAGAAATATCCAAGGGATGAATCAATACGAGTAAAGGCATCCCTGGAGGGATGTACCAAAGAGAATAAATAACGATTAGAAAAGTTGTTGCAGACGTAACAAAGTTACTAACTTAACGAGAACTCTCGAGAGTTCTCATTTTTTAGAGGTCACATTTTTTACCCCCATTTAAAAAAATGGTGCTATTGGTAGCACCCCTTTTTTGTGGGGTGGTCAAAATTCTGACGTGTTTGACATCACAGCCTTGAGAATTGATACCATTGTGAACGGAACCCTTAAAAATGACCCTTAAATAAAAAAAAGTGATGTTAGCTAGTAGCATCATTTTTTTTTTAATTAAAATTACGACCCAATTGAAATCGTGGCCTAGATGACTTCTACCATCACAGATAAAAGACTCCTAAATCATTACTTCAAAAATTATTTATTAAACTAATTTATTTTTTTATAAAAAAAATAAATAAATGGTAAAGAAAAAACTTCACAAACATGTTCTTTAAAGTAAAAATAAAAATAAAAACATTTTTTATAAAAAAAAAAATTCATAATCCATTTTTTTATTTTTTTAAAGAATTATGATACATAATTGATAACCACCAATGTGAGACAACTAAAAAAACATAACTCCAAAGAATTATGATCCATTATCATTATCACTCGATACGAAGTTTCAGGACGATGTACCTGAGTGTGAAAATGCACCATATCATGTGAGAGCACTAAGATGAGAATGGATAGGAGGCATCTACAGGCTACTATCTATGGAGAGGTTGGAATAACATCATCATATTTGAAGTATGGAATGTGGATCATGGAGAAAAAAATTCTCCTCTAGTTACCCCTAGAAGTGGGGGTGTAACATCTAGCTCCAACATGGGGACATGTGCTCACTATAGATCACATGAGAACTTCAACAATATCTGGTACTATGACACCTACACTCTATATCAAACTAAAAAATCATGCTACATTCTAACATAATACCATCAGTACAAGACGAGTGGGGGGATACAATCCCCTTGGTATATGAAAAATAAAATAAAGACAGTAAAATAAGTATGAAGTAATACATAATAGAGAAAATTTTCAACTAACTATAAGTGTAAATGATTAATCAATCAATGAAAACATGTAAATAGGAAAACATAATCAAGATGCATAAAAGGAAACATAACCTACAACTATCTTATGTAATGCTACAGGACAAATAAGTGTTAGATATAATCATACAACCAATGAAGCCATCCTAGCATCTCATCAAGGTCAAAAGTTATACCCTTGTCCTTTGTTAGAAACAAAAACAAGGATATGTCAAGCACAAAGTGATCATGAGCTAGTATAGATACTACATCGTGATTGAAGATAGAATCCAACTCATGAGGGTGGTAAAGAGAAACAAAATCATGTCAATATTGGCATGTGCATCCACAAGATTTCTCTATCGATCTTCGGATATGGTTTCATTATATTGATGATGGCTCATCAGTGCTCCAAGAAAGTCCTTCATGATGTGACTCTTGTATCTTGTAAGTCTTATCCATGCACTTCAAAATATGGCTAGCTTAACTTTCATGTACAATGTCAATTCCCAATGTTTGGGATGGAATCATAAGAGACCTAAAAATACCTCATGGTTGCTAGAAAAATATGTTAATGAAAAATGGGGGTTAAATTCATGTCTTGAAAAACAATTGATCCTAACCTAGGGCCTATTTCCCTTCTATATGTCATTGAAAATCCTTGCAACAAACTATATGTTGAAAACATGTTTTCCCCATAGAGAATTCAACACCAAAAATTTTCTTCATAGCTTTATCTTTAATGATATATTGAGAAGAAGATAAAGAAAAATATGGTTGGAAATATGTGCTATGAAACTCTTGTTTCCCTAGGAAAATCACAACCCCATAAGAGTACTCACATGAATGTTCACCAAAATCAGAGCATAGGGATGGAAAAAAGTATTCCTCACAACATAATTGCGGGTGCTCAAAAGAATATGTGTCATACCTCCTAGGATATGGTTGGAAGTTGTCATGATAATGTTGTAACGAACCATTCCTAGGTGGTTGAAAAAAATTCATGAACATATCATCTTCATGTTGCTAAAAATATGAATCATTAATGTACATAGATGGTTGTTCTAAAGGCAAAAATTCCATACTCTTGACCCTAAAGTCATCATCGGTATCATAAATGGGATCCCCATCAAAATGAAGACAACTCCCAATTTATGCCTTCCAATACATAGAAAATAGTTAATATTTTCAATCTCATGGTCATCATGTTCTTCATCAAATGAAAAATTTAGCTAATCCAAGGGTTTGTCTAAAACATATCCACTTTCCAAATCATCAAAGGATGCATCATAGGAATCTAAAAAATTGAAAGGAGTACAACTAATCATACCCTTGTCTTCATGTGGATGAGAGACAGAGGCTTGGGTTCCATCATCTTCATTAAATGAAGGAGAAAATACCAATGTCTCATCTTAATGAGGAGTGATCTCTCCAATAGGGCCTTCTTCATGGACTTGGTCTTCAACATTATATGCTTCCTTAAGGTTTTATTCTTCAACATATTCATGAGATAGTTCTTTCACTTCCTCAAAAGTTCGATAAATTCCTCCATGAGTCTCTCCTTTGGGTTCCATTTCTTCAACGAAGTCTTGAGATGCTTGATCTTCAAAGTCTTCATCAAAATTTTCATGTATGGAGTGATGAAACTCTTCATTCACAAACTCATGATCTTCAATGCAGTATTCATCAACATGCTCTTGATGAATTTCATCATTAACTTCTTCTTCATGCTCTTGTTCTTCAATGAAGTATTCACCATATTCAATAGGGTTAAGAAAATTTTCTTCTCATAGGGATGGCATATGGTCCTGAAAAGTGTCTTCATACCTCTGAAATATTAGGCCCCAACACTTGACAAATTTTTAATAAAATATGCAATAGAATATATGCTCTTTGGACTGCAAGAATGTTTGACCCAATCCTTTTGTTTTTCTTCCAAATAAAGAATAAATAATATCATCAACACATATCCATGTATCATATTTATTTAAGAGGTATATTTCAAGAATTTTACAACATGAGTAATGGATAATGAAGGATCACCATAAAATTTTGGACAATCATCCCACCGATGTGCAGAAAAGTGATTTGGGTATCTAGGAACATTTTGAACATCAATAGCCTTATACATTTCATGAAACTCCCATGGATCCACATTTATTCACTTGTCATATAACTTTATGTGAAGTCTAAGAATAAGAGACGATTCTTCATTCCAAACATTTGTCATTAGAGTAACCTAGATGAATCTCAAATTACTTTGCAATTATGCTTGCTTCACCTTATAAACATAAAGTGTTCAAAATTTGCATAGGAAAAAAGGGCTTCTTCCCTCGATGGAGTCGTCAGATGAGAATAATAGGTTAGGATTTGATTTATACTCATCAATTAGGGTTGAAGCATAGACTTCATATATCCAATAAGAATGAATCAATTCTCCCCAACAATGGCACCAAAATGTTACCACACAATCTAGCACCAAGTGAAAATCCTTCACAAGGCACTATGACAAGTGGAACATGGAATATGTCACCACTATCACTTAGGAAACAAAGTCCCTCTCTTTAGTGAAGGAATAGTATCCAACACTAGTGAGGCTTCCCCAGTATCCTCCAAGAATCCCTAGGAAAGACACAATCAAGTCTAGGGCCCCCTGGGGTGACTACTAACACAACTAACAAGAGAAAGATAAATAAAATGGAGGAAAGGTAGCAAGGTAATACGATTTCCATATTTAAAGTGTTGAGGGTTTAGGAAAAGAAAAGAGGATCTCCAAGTCAAATATGAATTCAGTAGGATCCCCAAACACTAGAAATGAACAAATGTCTAAGGATGTCGTGAAAATTAGAATAAATGTATGAAATATCAACAATAAACTAGTTATAACAAAATTAAGAAAAATATTACATTAGTAAAAATAAATTATCTTTAGCCCCGAGGGTTAGCTCAATTGGTCTAGAGCTAGACGTGAGTTTATCATGCTTTTTGTTGGTCATAGTTTTGACTCTCTTGATTCCCCCGAGGTGAGGCCCCGAAATCAGGGCCAACGGTTTACCCCGCTTACCATTCATGGATCATGGGGAAGTATTAGGATGTTTTTTCGTGAGTATTTTTTAAAGAAAAATAAAAATAAATGATCTCTAATTATATAGAGATTACTCAAGCAGTAGAATACACAATTTTCAACAATATTAAATATATTTTTTAGTAGTAGCGAATATATAACAATAGTAAACCAGCCAATTTTCAGCCACAATATTTTTATGACAATAGTAAAATAATCAATTTGAAGCAATAAGAAGATAACCATTTGATCATAAAATGATACAGTAAATTATAGGACTAAATTCTAGCTTAAATTAGGGTTTTGTTTGCCAACAAAATCAGCAGTAAAAATCAACCCTAAAACTCTAGATTTTTTGCCTTGGATGGTTGTAATATCATTCCAAAAAAATAATTTAGGGTTCTAGTGATGAATTTAGGGCAATAGTATGCCTAAACACCCTAAATTTCTAGGTTTCTATGGCTGAAAATGAAAATTTGCAGCAAATTAAACCCTAACCCTAATCTTCAGTAGTAAAATTCAGAAAAATTGATTGACTATTATGGCTAAAATATTAGTGTCTACTCCTTTGGGCATATGGGGTAAAAAATAATCCCTTCTTTTGGATAATGAAGTGGATAAATTTAGGGTGAGTCTTAGAGGTTTTCCAATACTAACCCTAGGTAGTCGTCCTAAATTGTTTTAGGGATGATACAAGGGAAGGTTCCTCCACTAGTAAACCTTCCAAGGGTTTTGAAAAATAGGATTTGTTTAAAAATTATCAAAGAGGATGAAAAATCACAACTTGAGAAAAACATCATTCTAATAATGCATAATTAAACAAAATTATAAGATGAAAAAGAGTAAACTTACTCAAGACATCCTCCATCCATCAAAACCCATGTTTCCATGTTATCCAAGTAGTAGAAGATCCACAAGCATTTTCTCCCAAAGAAATCATCCTAATTAACCATCCACAACATTTTTCATGAAAGAGACAAGTAGTAGTAAATCTCCACAAGTAGCAATGATTTGAAAGGGAGAAGTGCTTCTCTTATTTATGTGAGACATCTAGAACCCTTCTCACACAATACAAACCCTAAAACCAAATAATGCATTTATCTCTCATAAACCCTAGAGATAAGGAAAAAATATATAAACAATCCATGATAAGAAGTGGATAGGTCACTAAGACCCTAATGATGCCTCTAATATGAAGAAAATAAGTTCAAATTTCAAATAGTCCCATAGAATAGTGCTCAAAATATCACATGTGTGGTATGTGTGGCATGTGTGGCCTCAAAAAGGTGGCGACTCACTCCATAGTGGTGAAAAGAAGGCTCAAGAGGTGAAATGTTTCCTTGAAGAGGTGCAACATTTCATCTCTAATGGTGCCTCAAACCATCCAAAGGGTGTGATGCCATCAAATATGACATGTCATCCTCAAGGAAAACTCCAACATCTCATCAAAAGTGTCCAACCATCACAAAGGTGAAACGTCCATGCTCCAATGGAAACATCTCATCATCCAACAGTAATTTCTCATCTCCAAAACTACCATAATGTATGGAGAGGTTCCATGCCATCACTCCAAGTACAACATCCTTAATAAAAGGCTCTACATCCTCAAAATATAGAGTGTCCCATCACCAATGACCTCAAGGTCATGTCCACATGTGCTAAGGGGTCCTGTGACCAGAGCCATGTCATCAAATCCTTCAACGTCCTCCTAGGAGTGCCAAAAAACCTCCCTCAAAATGGTGGAGACTCCCTCCACACATGTGGGGTAATAGCCCCTCAATCATCCTCAAAAGGATCCAAGTTTCATCAATCATGTGCAATCATCATCCAAGGAGGGGGCTCATATGATCCAAGAGGCATCATGAAGACCAGAGTCAAGGTACAATATCCAAAAACGTCATATAAAGTGAGTCGTGTTAATAAAAATCTATTAGATAGATGTCACAAAATACCCTCTTCAAACTTCACACTAGCTTACAAAATTATGTAATTTTCCAAGTCTAGGTATGGGAGGGCCATTCTCACCCCCTATTAGGCATGCTAGTGTCTGGACCAAGGGGTATGTCCCAAGAAACTCATCAAGGGGTATGTGTAATGATAATTGTATGGATTTTGGTTTACTTCATGGGGTGGATGTCATTGACATGTAAGGCCATGTATAATATTCATCATGAGCACCTTTGTACAAGAAGCGTTTAGTCACTGAGATACCCTTTCCTTGACATTGTGTCTTTGCAAACCCCTACTTTCCTTTTTCTTCATAGTTTTGACCTCTTTTGGATTTTGACATTTCATTTTCTAAGTACTTTTATAAGATACACATTCATTTCATAGGACTCTGTGGGATGGCCTCTTAGTGAGGAGGTAGAGCTCATGCTTCTTATTTTTCTTGGTTTTTAATACTTTGTTTTTTTATTATTTGTTTCTTTTCACCACATTTGAATTGGGGATTTTTCTCTTTCTATATCATTTTTTATAAAGTTACATCAACCTTGGGATTTTTAGCCCCTTCTTCTCATGGGATTATGAGGCACGAACCTTTTTGGGGTACATGTAACACCCATCCCAAAAGAAAGGAAAATGGACTAGTGATACATTGAAAATGTCATTCATGGTAAGGGATATGGAAATGTTAACTCCCTTAAGGCCCCCAGTAGTACAAATTTTACCAGGTGTGAAAAAACTTGAATAAAAAAGGATAATAACCACCAAGTTTAGACAAGTAAAAAATCAGAACTCCAACACAACATGACCCATTATCCAAATCAATCGATGATAACCATTTACATGCCTCAAATGTTAAAATTATCACTCAATAGGAAGTGTCACAGTGTTGTACCTAAGTGTGTAAATGCACCATATCATTTGAGCGAGCTAAGTTGAGCATGGATAGGAGGCATTTGCGGGTTGCTATTTTTGGAGATTCCATAATAACATTATCAAATCTGTTATCTAGATTGTGGATCATGTAGAAAAATATGTCTCCTCTAGTTACCCCTACAAGTGGGGGGTTAATAAGCACAAGACAGTGATTCTTGCAATCAAGGAAGTGTGAGAATCAATTATAATGAGTTATTTTCCTCTATGGACATAATTTTATATCCAAATATGAGCAAGGGAACTTCTATGTGCACTTAAATAATTTGTGTAGTTAGGTAAAAAAGTTACATGTGTTGAAAATGAAGTCACTAATCTACACAAGCAGTTTTACAATAGCAAGGATTCCATCTTGGAAATTATTAGAAACCTCCTCATTTCAAATTATATTAGTGTCAAGAAGATCATATATCCTTATTTGGTATTATTTCAATATTTCCTTAATCAAACTTCCCTACTCGTCATAATTTATTTTAGATGATTGAGTATAGTTTTAGTGTCAATATTTATGATTAAGTGTTGAACTAGAAATTTAATATCCTTTTGTATTGATTTTTTTAAGGCTTAAAATATTGTAATAAGGGGAATATGATAAAATTATAACAAGGATGAGAATGAAAAGATAAAACCATGGGATCAATAAGGATAATAAATACCCAAATCCATTCTTAGATTGAACTATGTCACATTTTAATAACCAAATGATGTCTCAAAGGCTAGAGCTTGATTTCAAGAGACATTGAAAAAGTGAAATATTGTTGCTTGTTATATGTGACAATTAAGAGTGTGTCATCCTATAGGGATCACATAATATTACCAATAAATATTGTTATCCAGTACTTGTGGCTAAGGATGACTTTGATGAGGATAATGATGATGGTGACAATGACGATGAAGATGATAATGTTGAACTAGAAATTTAATATCCTTTTGTATTGATTTTTTTAAGGCTTCAAATATTGTAATAAGGGGAATATGATAAAATTATAATGAGGATGAGAATGAAAAGATAAAACCATGGGATCAATAAGGATAATAAATACCCAATCCATTCTTAGATTGAGCTATGTCACATTTTAATAACCAAATGATGTCTCAAAGGGTAGAGCTTGATTTCAAGAGACATTGAAAAAGTGAAATATTGTTGCTTGTTATAGGTGACAATTAAGAGTGTGTCATCCTATAGGGATCACATAATATTACCAATAAATATTTGTATCCGGTACTTGTGGCTAAGGATATTATCCTTGTCATCATCATCATCATCACCATCATCATCATCATAATAATAATCCTCAAAAGATTCATCCATAGCATTGTCGTCATCGTCGTCATCATCATCATCATAAACATTCTCATAATGATTATCATCATTTTCATTGTCATCAACATTATCATCTTCATCTTCATTTTCACAATCATCATTATCCTCATAATCATCCTCATCCTCATCAAAGTCATCCTTGGCATCTTCATCAACGTCTTAAAAAAACATTTTATGAAATGATGACGATGATGATGAAAATGATGAAAATCAGTGATGACAACAATGATGATGAAGATGACAATGAAAAACATGAAAATCATCACCATCATCATCGTCGCCATCGTCATCATCGTCATTGTAATCATCATCATCATTCCCATGATGATCATCATTTTTATCATTTTCGTCATCATCATCATTATTATCATTATCCTCAGTAGCATCCTCATCCTCATCGACATCATCCTCGACATCATTGTCACCATCGTCATCGTAATCATCATAAACATTCTAATGATGATCTAATTGTGAGAGTTTAAGGGTTAGGATTTATTATTAAATAATTAGGAGTGAGGGGGTGTACATGCAGGTTCAGGGTTATATTATGAGTTAGAGGTTATGTTAGAATAGGGATCATGGGTTAATGGTTATATTATGGGTTAAATGTTATATTAGAGGTTAGGGATTCATGTTCATATTAGAGATTAGGTTTTATATTACTGTGGGATTATGATTTATATTAGTATGGTGTTATAAATTATATTAATAAGGGTTTGGGGTTATAATAAGGTAGGGTTTATACTTTTATTATAAGTAGGGGGTTAGGGGATAAGGGTTATATTAGTATATGGAGTTAGGAGTTATATTATTATGTGGTAAGGAAGGGTTATATTACAGGTCCAACATTCTTACAACAAAATGGTAGAAATAGTCTTGGTTGCATCACTAAAAGGAGATCAACCAACATACTTAAATAGTCCAACCAAACTATCCTT
>ML802749.1:0-16813 GCA_009831015.1 Picea engelmannii | reverse complement strand
AATGCATGTTGTCGGAATGGTAGGAAGATATCAGGCTGCACCTAAACAGAGTCATTGGCAAGCTGTCAAAAGAATATTCAGGTACTTAAAAGAAACAATGACTTACGGTCTGTGGTATCCCAGAAATCAAAGTCTTCAGTTGATTGCTTATTCAGATGCAGATTGGGAAAATTGTGTTGATGAGAGAAAAAGCACAAGTGGAGGAGCATTTTTCTTGGGTAACTCCTTAGTAACCTGGCTCAGTAAAAAGCAAGGTTCCATTTCTTTATCAACCAGAGAGGTAGAGTACATTGATGCTGCTACCTGCTGCACACAGGTATTATGGATGATTCAGACACTCCCGGACTTGGAGGTAAAATACACTGCACCGATCCCTATTTATTGTGATAACACTAGTGCTATCAGTGTGTCTAAAAATCCTGTATTTCACTCCAAGACCAAGCATATCCCCATCAAATATCATTTTCTGAGAGAGCAGGTCACCAATCAGACTATTCAGGTCCATTACATTCCCACCGCAGAACAAATTGTAGACATCTTTACTAAGCCCCTAGCCAAGACACCGTTTGAATATCTTAGATAGAAGTTGGGTGTCATTTTGTTTCACACCTAACAGAGTCCATCTTGTTAGGGGGAGATTTGTATTGTTTAAATTATCTAATGCCTCCTACATTTATTGCAATAGCTCAGGGGGAGCATGTCTCTTCTTTGACATTGATGTCAAAGGGGGAGAAAAGAATTCAGGGGTGCAGTAGTTTCCATCAATGCCAAAGGGGGAGATTGTTGGCAAATGTTTAATAGGAAGAATGTACAAAATATTGTTGGCATGTTACACAGGCAGCGTAAGATTGTCATTGATGGCAAGTACAACATTAAAGATGACAGGAAAACAGAAGACAAGTTCAGAGAGGTGAATGATTGAAAGCAGTGAGTGCACGCAGCGAGAGCTGTTATATTTGGTGCAGAGTTGTCGACAGTCGTCGGATCTGCAGAAGTTGCACGGAGGATAAGTTCCCATGAACAAGAGGAGAGGCTTCATCGGAGAATCGGGAATCGTAGTTTCACGAGTCTCGTGCACAATTACAACGAAAACTCTGAAATCGTGATATGTGATTTCGCGATTTGATCTCAGCCGTTAAAGCAAACATGAGATATGGACCGTTGATTTTCTTCATCGGAGAATCGGGGATCGGGATTTTATAATGTCCAATTCACTTGACATCGAAAACTCCGAAATCGCGATATGCGATTTCGCGATTTGATCGTAGTCGTTAAAGCAACATGTGATCCAGACTGTTGATTCAACTCACGACAGCAAACCACGTCATCTAGGGACATGTGGCACAACCAAGGAATGACAGGTGTCAGGCAGATTCAACATTTCAGGCACATGTAAGTCACGAATCAGAGTGACACATCGCAGGATCTAACACATGTCAAACCACGTGTGACGTCAGCAGAGGCATCGGCGATCGGGACTTTGAAATGACAAAGTCACTTGACATCGAAAGTCTCGAAATCCCGGAGGGATCGGGACCGTCCATCTGAGGGACAGGTGTCGAAGATCAAGGCGTCGTCGGCATTTTGTTCATCGGGAAATCGGGGATCCCGTTGACAAGAGTTTTGTGCAATTCAGAATCGTGATCCGCGAAACCCCGATGAGTAGGGGCCAGATGTCAGCACAGTAGCGAAGGAGGACGGTGGCGTAGTGGAGGCCAGCTGTCAGAGATAAGGATGCGGTCACGGGTAACGGTCACGTGAACCAGGGTCAGCCAGGAGGGCTGAAGTGCATCGCGAATCGGGAAATCGTGAATTCCATGGACATAAACATTATGTCATCGTAAGTGTTGAAACTCCGATGGAGTGATATGACCAAGGTCACATGGAGACAGGTCATATGGATCATGTTCTAGCCAGGAGGGCTAGTGCACATTTTCGAGAGGTATGGTGGTGGTCACATGATCGCAGGTCACATGGACCATTGTGTAGCCAGAAGGGGCTAAGGCTCAGGAAAGGAGCACATCGGGGATCGGAGAATCGGGGGGTTCCGATTACATGTGCATCTCGACACTGAAAACGCCGAAACCCCGATAGAGAGACATAAGGTTGTGGTCACAGCCCTTGGTCACGGGATTTGTAAGTGACTAAAACTATGAACATCGAGAGCGCCGAAGTCGCGATATATGAAATCACGATTTGATCTGAACCGTTGGATCAAGTATTGATCGCAAGGCTACTGTTGCATGCAACAGTGAAACTGCCAGAAACCATTGATGGTTTCAGCCAAAGAAGCCAAAGAGCTAACATGTTGATCTCACAGAGCACTCGAGAGGTGGAGAAGATTGGGGTGGTTGAAGCATGCAGAGGAATGGAGAACATTGCATGCACAAAGTGCACAGAAGCTATAAATACATGGTACAGAGAAGAGATTCGGTTGTGGTTGCTGTTGTTGTTGGAGGTTGTCGTGATTGTTGCTTGCAAAGGCGATTCAGGTGTGAAGAAGGATTAGAGTGCAACAGTTGAATAGCACAGAAGAGAAACTGTGCAGAGAATGGAGATGGTGCACTGAGCATAAAAAGCAGAAGACCAGACAACGCAAGTGATATGTGTAGAAAGGCAGTGTGGCAGAAAGAGCAACGAGATGCATCAGAACAGTGATAAGTCGGGTAAGCCACTGTTAATCATTATATCACTGTAATAAGTTTCAAAAGCAAAGATTTATATTTTAGGGTGGTTGGGAGGTGTTAGGGAGGACTGTTGTCCTCAGAGGTTCAAGTGGGTTCTTAAACACAGGGAGTTGGTGCTTCCTTCTAGTTGGTGCTAGAGAAACCAGGGAGTTGGTGCTTCCTTCTAGTTGGTGCTAGCGAAAACAGAGAGTTGGTTCTCTCAGCAAGTTGCAGCTTGCAAAGCTGAGGTTGTAGCCTCATTATGATTTGGTGCTCATATGTATGATACTGTAAAGAATGTAACCAGTTCTTATCATATAAAAGAAAAAGAGGTTTTTACCCTGCATGGGTTTCCTCGGAAAATATCTGTCTCTGTGTTTCTCATATATGTGACTGATGTTGAATGTGCCTGTGTTTATTTCTCTGCATTATTGTGATCATCATTCAGTGTTTCTGCAAAGAGTTTTTAAAAGGAAGCATAATTGTTTAATCTCAGTAACAACTGATTCACCCCCCCTCTCAGTTTTCCAACAATTGGCTCCTATATGTATATTGTATTGTAAACAATGTAACACAATGGATGAATATAATATATGTTGGTTTTCCCGGTTTGGGTTTCCAGGGGAAAAATCTCTGTGTAATATGTGTATTTGCCATTGTATCTTTTCTGTTCTTTTCTGAATATCTGTTTACAGTAGACATTGTACAAGGTTAGAATTTACAGTATAATCATCCAAAGAATAGGATTATAAATATGCATAGATATATCTAACATTAAAATCTAATCATAACTAAGGGCATACGAAAGGACCATATTTACACCTAAAATTAATAATTTAAAGGAATTTCTCATTTATAACTATAATCATCCAAAGCATAGGATTCTAAATATGCATAAATATTGACTAATGCGATTGGCCACACACTTCACTTTCTAGAGGATTATTACCATAACATCATGAAAATGGTAACAAACATAAAACAATATCAATCTGGTTTCCAACGTTAACTTGACACTTTCCCAACTAGAAATCACGCACACATGTCTTCACAAGCCTACTATAACACTCATCCATTAGGATGATGGTATTTGATGTTGTCTTGTAAAGAATGTAGGGTAGTATGTAATCATTTCCTTTTCATTTTCCCAAGTGGCATGTAACAAACACCCCATTGTTAATTCCCTAATTAATTTGTAAACAATTATGATTAGTGATGGTCTATCTCAGCATGGAGATAGTATTTTCATGCTATGGCTTGTAAAAAAATGTAAATGCATTATTTTTTAATAAAGAAAATACAAACAACTAACTAATGGGTGAAGCACAAGTACTATCCATGATACCATTAGAGGAAAGAATGAGGGGGGCTAGAAGGGGGATTCATTATGTAAGGGAATCTCAATCCACCTTATAGTGTTGACATGTGGTCTATCAATTTTTGCATAATACAAATTTTGCATCCGCGCCTATTTTGACTCTAGTCAATACTCAACATAACGCAAAATAATGAGGGTTGTCCGATCTTGATCAATGGTGGACTCAAAATACTGTAAAATGGTTTTGATAAAATCTTCAGGTTCTAGTTTTTGTTGACTCTAGTCAACTACCAACCAAGCCCAAAATGATTGTGGACCGTCTGATCCAATCCACGGTGGACACAAAAAATATAAGGGTGGATTTGAATTAACTCTTTGGGTCTATGTTTGTGTTGACTCTGGTCAACTTCCAACCTAACCCAAAATGAGTATGGGTCATCCGATATGCTCTCAATCAATCCTCATCATCCAATCCGACCACCACTATATTTCTCGACTACCTCGTCCATCTCCCTTTGCAGGCTTGCAAGGTGACTATCAGTGAAGGGATAATCCTTGGCTCCATGGATCGACACTGCACGAATACCATCATCTATAATAAACTTTCCATCTGGACCTATAAAAATCAAGGTTGGGACACACTTAATTTGAAAGTGTTGATGTAGTTTAGACCGAATCCTATGTCCAAATGGCAGAGCAATCCATGGCATGCTTGCATGATATTTTTTTAAAGTCTTGTTCCTCGTCGTCACTGTAGATTAACACAATATCTAAGCCCTCTCCTTTATTCATGAGCTTGTCATAAATATCGGTAATCTGTGCAGTGAAATCTTGAAAACCCATAAATATTCTTGGACTAAATCATGGATTTAACTCTTTGTTTCATATATACAAGCATTATTATGAATGCATGTAATCAATCTCACACATGAAATTAACGGAGTTATAGTCCTAGGGAGAAGACAACGACTGCACAATAAGATTTTGATAATGCATGGCCTTGTCTCAATGAAAATATGATATAGTGATTGATAGTGATGACCATATTGACCCTTTTTTACATCAATGACAACACCATATCCAACATTCTCCCCCTTTGGCATTGATGGAAACAAAGTGAAAACCCTTATTTTCAATTTTAATTGGGTTTTTCTATTTATTCGCCCCCTTTGACAACAATGACAGAAGGGACATGTCTTTGATCCCCCTGAGGTTATACTCTCTCTTCCCATGCACTCCTTCTCTGATGAAACTTGTGTAATTTAATTAGATATGGAGATTACCCCCAATTTTTGTCTAAGGTATTTGAAAGTACTCATGGGTAAAGGTTTTGTGAATATATCTGCAATTTGTTCTTTAGTATCCACGTATTCCACTTTAACAACTTTTTGAGTAACTTGTTCCCTTAAAAAATGAAATTTAATTGGGATTTGCTTGGTTTTTTAGTGCATGACATGATTCTTAGAAAGGTTTATAGCACTCGTATTGTCATAGTTAAGAATAATTAGATAATCGTACTTTACTTGTAAGTCTTCTAGAGTTTGTTTCATCAAAATTACTTGATTGCAGTAGGAGGCAGCAGAAATATATTCATCTTTTATTGTAGATAGTGATATGGGGGGTTGCTTTTTACTTAGCCATGACACAAGACATTTTCCTAGGAAGAATGCTCCTCCACTAGTGCTTTTTCTGTCATCAATACTTCTTGCCCAATCTGCATCAGTATATGTAGTTAAATTGAAGTCTTCTCCTTTTGGATACCATAATCCAAAATCCAAGGTGCCTTTGAGATATTTAAAAATCCTTTTAACTTCCTTCATATGTGTCTCTTTAGGTGCAGATTGAAATCTGGGCACTAATCCTACATCTTGCATGATGTTTGGTCTTGTTGTTGTTGCATATAATAGGCTACCAATCATTTATCTATATGTGGTTTGATATACTTCTAGTGATTCATCATCTTTTCTTAGTTTACATCCTGTAATCATAGGAGTGCTCATAGGTTTACAATCTTCCATTTGAAATTTATTCAAAATTTCTTTAATTTGTTTGGTATGAGATATGGATATGTCTTTGTTTGATTGTGAAACTTATAATCCTAGGAAGAATTCCAGTTCACCAAGCATCTACATCTTGAATTATTTTTGCATTTATGTAGAAAATTTCTTTCTTAGAGTATTTAGATTACTTCCAAAGATGATATCATCCACATATACTAAAACAATAATCATATTCTGATTCTCAATTTTAATGTAAATATTGTTGTCACTAGCTCCTCTTTTATACCTTTACTATTGTAGATTATTGTCAAGTCTTGAAAACCATGCCCTGGGAGCTTGTTTGAGACCATAAAATGCTTTATTTAATTTGCATACATAGTCTTTATTTTCTGATAATATAAATCCTTTAGGTTTTTCTATATAAACTTCTTCCTCTAGATTTTCGTTTAAGAATGTTGATTTGACATCCATTTGATATATTTTGAAGTTTTTAAAACATGCAAATGACAAGAACATTCTGATAGCTTCTAATCTAGCTATTGGGGAAAATGTTTCCTCAAAGTCAATCCCTTCTACTTGTGCATATCCTTTGCACACTAATCTTGCTTCATTCATTATAATTTGACCATCTTCATTAACTTTATTTTTAAAATCCACTTGGTCCCTACCACATTTTTGTCTTTTGGTCTTGGTACAAGTTCCTAGGTTTGGTTCTTCTCTATTGGATCAAGCTTTACATTCATGGCTTTGATCGAGTCTTCATCTTTGCTAGCTTCTGCAATTTTTTGGGGTTCTATTAGGGAGAGCATTGATTGTTCTAATTCATATGTTAGTCTTCTTCTTGTTTCAATTCCAACACTTTTGTTGCCTATGATTTGACTTTCAGGATGATCTCTTTATACTCTTCTTGATGGTGCATTTGACTCTTGTCTTGGTGATTCTTTATCTTCATTTCTTCTTCACTTTGTGATTATTCTTCTTGCATTTCTTCAGTTTCTTCTTCAACATCATCGTCTCTTTTTCTTTCATCAACTTGTGAATTATCTTGAGATTTGATTCTTCTTGATGTTAGATCATCCACCTTTACATTTTCACTTTCCACAATTTTGTGCAATCTCATATTGTAGCATCTGTAAGCATTTTTATTGGATGAGTAACCAAGAAATATGCCTTCATCTGATAAGGAATCAAATTTTCCTAGATTATCATCATCTCTTTTTATATAACATTTGCTCCCAGAGACTTTGAAGTGTTTTACTGATATTGGTCTACCAAACCATAACTCATATGGTGTCTCATCATGGTTAACTCTAAATCGTGCTCTGTTAATTATATATATATATTGGTGTATATACTACTTCTCTCCAATAGATATCTAAGAGTTTGGTTTCATTTAAAATAGGTATGGTTGCTTCTTGGACAATTCTATTTTTCCTTTTAGCAACTCCATTTTGTTGAGGAGTTCTTGGAGATGAAAAGTTTATTTTAATTCCATGAGTTTCACAAAACTCATTGAACTCATATGAAGTAAATTCCCCTCCATTGTTTAATCTTAGATAAGTGATTTTGAGATTAGTCTCATTTTCAACATGTTCTTTGAAGGATTTGAATTTTTTGAATGCTTTTGATTTCTCTTTAAGAAAAGATATACAAGTCATCATTGTATAGTCATCAATTAATAAAATGAAGTAATGTTCACCTTGTATGATTTTAGTTCTTTTTGGTCCACAGAGGTCAATGTGAACAAGTTCTAATGGTTTTGATGTAGAGTATTATTTTGTCTTGAATATTACTCTTGTTTTCTTTCCATGTTGGCAGTTCCTACAAATAGAGTTTCAAGGTTTAATAATCTTTGGCATATCTCTCATGGCTTCCTTTTTATTGACTTTTATCAAATTTTCAAAACCTGTATGTCCCATTCTTCTGTGCCATAGATAATTCATCTATTTGGATCATGCAACATTTTTCTTCTTCTTATATGTTTAAGATATAAACATTGTTTGGTTTCCTTGGTGCAACAACCACTAATTTTCTTGAGTCTTCTTTTCTAATTTCACATTTTTCAGAGTCAAATAAGAGTATGTGTCCTTGATCACATGTTTGTCTCACACTGAGGAGATCAGGCTTCAAATTTTCTACTAATAGCACATTTTCTGCTTTAGCTCTATTATTCCCTAGACCGATTGTGCCCTTTCCAAGTATCTTGGCAGAGACATTATCTCCAAATGTAACACTTCATTTTTCTTTCCTTTTCATACTGAGGAATTTGTCTTGATCTCCAATCATATGCTTTGAACATCCACTGTAAACATACCATTGACTCCTTTTTTCTTTATCATATAAGGCTACCTTACACTCTGTTTATTTTTCTTCCTCTTTCATCTTCATACTTTCAAACTTCCCTATGTATGTTTGAATTTTGGCTTTCTTGACTTTGTCATCTCCTTCATAGATGACTTTAAGCTTGTTCCATATTTCTTTTTTTTATTTACAGTGCATCACTTTTACAAATACAGGATTTTCTAATCCACCCAAAATTGCATTAACAACCCTTGAATTATCATTGCAGAGTTTCTTTGTAGCAGCATCTGAAGGTGTAGTAGTTGGTGTAGTGTAACCATTTACCACAGATAGCCAAACATCACATCCAACGACCATCAGGTAACTTCTCATCCTTATACTCAAAAATTCATAATCATTTCCTTTGAACAATGGTGCTCTATTGGAGGACATTCCTTCTTGTTGATCCATTGGATTTCTCATAATATGCCTTCAAGTGGTTAGACCGTGGTGAAGGAACTTTCTCTTATACCAATTGTTGGAATAATGTTCAATACTGAGAGGGGGGGTGAATTAGTATTGTTGTTTTTTTCATTTTTAACAATCACTTTAAAACATTAATTTCATCAATACACAACAATTGATCAACTATGAAGTACAGGACACATAGTCTTATCTTAAAAACAAATATAATTTTAACTAAAAATACAATGTTTATATATTAATTAGAAGTTGCAACTTGTGAGGGACACCAATCCATTTTGAGCACCCACTCAAGGAGACACCAATCCCCTGTTTTCCAAGCAGCAACTTGAGGAAGCACCAACTCCTTGTAGATCAGGATCCAACCTGTAAAGGAATCAAATCCTCTATTTTTAAAGCACCAACTTGAGGAAGTTGTAACTCTTTGTTTCACGCTTCAACCTGTAGAAGACTCCAATCCTCCCGTTCTCCTCCCTTCCACCCTCACTTCATGTGAATGTTTCAGGCTCTTCCTTGGAATCTCTATGTATTTTGGATCTTCTGAATTAGTCCATAAAGATGTGTTCCTTTTACCATGATTTTCTATTTATATAATATTTCAATAGGTATTTCATTGTTGTTGGTTGTGGACTCTAATTATCTTCCTAATTCAGAGGTCTTTTTTTCAGCCTTGTTTATATCCCATGAAGACTTTACACCCCGGAAGAATGTACACTCCTCCACATGGGGGAGTGCAGGGGGGATTTACCCCCTGTGCGGGGTCCGGGGGGTTCATCCCACTGGATGGGGTCTCCAGGGGAAAGTGGGTCCCCAGCGGGGGTTCGAGGGACAACGTTCCCTGATGGGGGTTCGAGGTAGAATCCCCTGAAGGAAAATTTTCCTTGTAAATTATATTGTAATTTCATAGTAAATCTAGACCATTCATTATAAGGTTGCAGATCTGATGGTAGAAGTTATGTTAGGTTTTTTTTTTCCATAGAAGGCAACCCTCTTTTATGAGGGAAATTTATTGCAGCTATGTATCATAGTGAATATTGTATTCTGAGAGAGGAGAATGTGAGAGAAAGAAGAGGAAGTTATAGTGGGTGTGTTGTAGGTTGTATCCCTTCATTTGTTGGATAATAATAAAGGAAGGACCTAGAAATTTCTCTGGTGGACGTAGCCCACACTAGGTGAACCACGTATATATGTGTCTTTATTGAATTGTGTGTCTTATGTGTTTTATTTCCGCATTTTTTTTTATTGCTCCACGATCATGTTTTTCTAACAATTGTACCATTAGATCTTTTTAAAAAACAATTGCACCTCTTCATTTAATTATAAAAATAATATTGTCCTTAATAGTTGATCTTTAATTAAAAAAATCTTCAAATCCCTCGTAAGTTGTTCAACATTTATCCCTTCAAACAAAAAATTGTGTAGCTACAATGGAATTCATGGGTGCTTCAATCGGAGAGGTTCTATATTTAAACCCTTTGGATATAACTTCTAACTAATCTAAGCTCCTATGTTCTCACATAAACATCCTTATCTTCCACTGGCCTGTGACCGACAATGAATATATACGAGGCTTACCTTGGTGTTTAGACAAATCAATGGTTTGGACTTTATCATCCTTTGAGTGGACGGTCCAGGCTTATCTTGGTGATTTAATCCAATCGACTGTAGGGTTTTAATCAATGGCTAAGTGGACGGTCTTTATTGATTTCACATTTGAAAAATGGTTCTGAATTAATCCCAATCCACAACACTATAACACATAGTGTTGACATGTGGTTTAAAATTTTTTGCTTAATACACATTCCACGTCTACATCTATTTTGACTCTGGTCAATACTCAACATAACGTGAAATAATGAGGGTCATTCAATCTTGATCAATGGTGGACTCGAAATTCTATAAAAGGGTTTTGATAACATATTTGGGTCCAATTTTTTGTTGACTCTCATCAACTACCAACCAAGCCCAAAATGATTGTGGACTGTCCAATCCGATCAACGGTGGACACAAAAAATATAAGGGAAGATTTGAATTAACTCTTTGGGTCTGTGTTTGTGTTGACTCTGGTCAACTGCCAACCTAACCTGAAATGATTATGGATCACCTGATATGCTTTAAATCAATCCTCATCATCCAATCCGACCACCACTATATTTCTCGGCTACCTCGTCCATCTCCCTTTCCAAGCTTGCAAGTTGACTAGCAGTGAAGGGATAATCCTTGGCTCCATGGATCGACATCGCACAACTGCAATCATTTGTAATAAACTTTCCATTTGGACCTATAACAATCAATGTTGGGACACACTTAATTTGAAAGTTTCGATGCAGTTTAGACTGAATCCTATCTCCAAATGGTAGAGCAATCCATGGCATTCTTGTATGATATTTTTTTAAATTCTTATTCCTTGTCGTCATTGTAGACTAACACAATCTCGAAGGCCTCTCCTTTATTCATGAGATTGTCGTAAATATCGATAATTTGTGTAGTGAACTCTTGAAAAACCATTAATATTCTTGGACTAAATCAGGGCTTTCACTCTTTGTTTCAGATATATAGACATTAATATGAATGCATGTAATCAAGCTCACACATGAAATTAAAGGAGTTATAGTTATGGGGAGAAGAAAATCACTGCACATTAATATTTTGATAATGCATGGGCTTGTCTAAATGAAAATACCATATAGTCATTGATAAAGATGACCATATTGACCCTTTTTTACATCAATAACAACACCATATCCAACATAAAGGATGCAGGAGGAGAGATTATTGAGAGCAGTGGGAAAACCCATGTGTGGATCATATAGGAAGGAGTTCCAGAGAAATACTATGTGCATGGTTGGTCTAAGAAAACAAAAACTTGACCTGAGTTGAGGAGGCCACTAGCTTGATGCTCGGAGGGAATCTGATAAACCTCAAGGAGGCCCTAGGCTAGGTGGGTGTAAGGGTTTCAACCAGTGGTTGTGTGAATGAGAGTGGCCTTCACTTTCCCAATTTATCTGAGAGCCTAAGAGATTTCCCCGGTGGTATCATGGCTTGGCATGGGGGTGGCCAGACTGCAGAGATCTATTGCATCTGACCCTATGCTTGGGTGGAAAATATTTTCCCCTTAGTCAGTTGGCTTGGAAAGTAATTTACAAATAGATTAGTTTCTTTTTCACTATTTTTTATGCTTGCAAATTATAAAATATGTTATTCTTGTGTAAGTTATGAAATTGTATGGTCTTGTTGATGAAATAGAATGAAATATCCAAATACCAACATTTTCGAATTTTTCCTAACTAGAACAGACTAGTCGATATTATTACCATGTGTTTATATCCTCTTTGCAAAAATATCAATTAATCCTCAAGAAATAATGTCCTTGGGACTAATGTTATATTTTTAAAAGAATAAAATATATCAAAAGAAAAATAAAATGATTGTAACAAAAACCTTCATATTGAAAAGGAATGGTTATAGACATAGAAATCTTATGCAAAGATGCATAATGACTCAAAAATGAGATTGCAAAACCACCCAAAAACATTTATTTATTCAATTCTGAAATACATCCAAGAACGTTCTTCATACCCAAAGGGTAAGGACTAGAATGAGACTTAGAAGTCAAATATGGTATGTTACATCATAAATAGACAATTGGTGTCTTTAAGTAAAAATCAAGACTGAAACAAAGTTGAAATGACGGCCACAATTGCCAATGTCTTGACTCCGGTGAAGCATATCAGTAATCAATACTTCTTGATTCTCCTTATTTCCATCTTCAGTAGGATCCTTATCAGAGTTCTTCTCTCTATCTCCTCTTTTGTTTTCCCCTTGAGTTCTCTTTTATTCTCTCAAAAGTAGTTTGAGAAGTTCAACTACTTTTAGATAAGTCGTTAATTAATTTTAGTTAATGGGGACAACTCAGAATTGAATAATAATAATATTTAATGATAATGATAAAATAAATACTAACTAATAGGTGGGGACCCCCTAATGACCTTTCGAACTTTAAACATATCCCCCGTGTTTCTCCTTGAAAATAGACACAAATTAATGTCACCCAACATCCATTTAATTATCAACAATGAACATAGCACCTATCCCAATCAGCTCATAGAAATGCTTATAAACATCCTTGTGACTCCTAAATGATAAATATATTTATTAAAAATAAACATATCAAATTGTTGTCTAAGTCAAAAAGTTGTCATAAATATGTCAAAATAATCATCTAGTTGCCCAGAAAATGTTGTTGTAGAAATATCCAAAGTAGTGAGTGATCAATCTGTCTAAACAAACCATTGTCTCAAAAAAAACAAATTTTTCCCCAATGATGAAACCAACATGAAATAGCACTATTAAAATCGAAAGTCATATTTCTTATGAGAGTCATTTTGCCTGTGTTCACTTCATTGTTATTTTGTTATTTTGTTATTTTTATGACCTCTAAATCCTCATCAACAGGTGCTTTACCTCTTGCTAGTTGAAGAAACTCATCTATAAGTGAAAGGAAAAGTTAGAGCATGCACACAATATCCAATAAGAATCAAATACGATTTGCATAACATAACTTATAAATAGCTTTGTTTGACAGCAAACAACCATGCAAGCAGCCAAGGACATACAGGGGGGATCAACCAAAATATCAATTATTCCTTTAACCTTTTCTTCATTCCACACAAGTAATTTTTATTTGAGAACCTGGGAAAATCAATGTACTTAAGGCATATGATGGGATTGGTACTGTGTGAAAAGTGAAATAATGGTAAGGAAAGATGATGGCACATGTTCAGAAACAATTTTAAAATAAATTTGTAAAGTCTGATCATTTGTCAACAATCTCTTCATTCATTCCTTATCAAGCCTATAACCACCATTGTTAATCCTTTATATTCAAGTAATTAATCACGCATCAAGGGGGAAGTTTTGAATCAAAATGGAAATGGAATTTGGGAGCTGGGAGCTGGGAACAAATTATGAAAAATGAAAATATGGAGGAATTGACCATGAGCAAATTAAGAACTGAGCTCATTTAATATAACCATCAACACAATTCTCTGAAATCTGGCCATGATTATATATATACATATTTATCACAATATACCCTTGCTTTAAATATTAATATCAATTTGACAGAGGAAATTCTCAATTTCATACCACAGGAGGAAAATAAATGACCATTGAAATGATATATGGAAATGGGAATAAGGGAATAATTTACGAAAAGTGGTAGTATGAGGGAATTTGTCCTGTGCATATAAAACAAAACATGTAGTCCTCAAAACCAATCTCATTCTTATTTCATTACTCAAACCATATGCCACCATATCTAATACTTGCAAATATATGTTAGCCTTAATTTAACCTTTCTCCCATCGAGAATTTTTTTGTCAATATTCAATTGTGAAACAAAGAAATGCAATCGACCAGACTAAGTTTGTTCCTTAAACAAAAATGTGATTGGCTTCAATCAATGAATCAATACAATTTATGTCACCACTCAAAACATTTTCTTGCACGATGAGAATCAAAACTAGGTTTGGGCCATTTAATCACAAGTAATGTGTCTCTTTTAAACATATTATTCAACATAATTCTTAAGACCAAAGTATCATCATCAGACAGTCATTATATTGTAGTTTTCTTCTTTAAAAGATTTGGGCTCGAAACTAAAGATTCATTTTTCAAGACTGATATGACAATCTGAACCCTTTTCCAAATAATTGCTTTTGAAAAGAGAACAAACATTCTCAATAATTAGACAGTATAATATATCAAATATCACTTCAAAGATAACCATCCAAATCCATTAAACAAAGCCAATCAAAGCATATCAGACTTATTTTTTTTCCATTTCAGCCATGACCGGGAATCAAAATTGGGTTTCACTCTTTTATATAACTGAAATTTGAACATTGTATTTAAAGAACGCTAAGGTTGCTAGCTCAGAAAGATACAAAACCTGAATTATTTAACATACAGATATGTGAAACCCTATAGTTTAGTAACCAAATTATCTAAATTGTTATCTAACATCCACGAACAGAACCAAGAAATAATCCTTTAACATGCATGGATTCATAATGGAATCGAATACATCCCATTTGTCTTGAAAATTATTGACTCGAGACAATATTTGCAGGAAAAGAAAACTTAAAAGTGCAACCTAGAAAAAGGTACAAGAAACCCATAAGTCTTGGCTTCAAACAAAGGGTAATTACAGGAATTCTTGAAACGTTGCATGTCATGCATAAATGCGACCAAAGGATTCACCATTCTGCAATGGTATTGTGGAATGATAAAAGTGAATGAGGCAGCTTTCAAAGACACTTAGGTCATGCTAATCCAATATGAGACATAATTTTTCAACTCATCATTCATAAGGAAAATACGTCTAGGAAGAAAACCCTTGAGACCAATTTTAAAAACCAGTCTGAAACATATCGAAAAGAGAAGCAAGATTTCACATTATTTTTTCTTTACATAGAAAGAACCAGTGGGTTTAATAGTAGTATTTTTCAAACATTTCATGCGAACGTATCATTTCCAAAAAGGAAAAACACTACAAAATGATTCCAAGAGAAAAGCAACACACTCATTCACAGTCGTACAAATCTATTTCTAAATTAATATTGCAAACATCAAAATGCATTTGATGGGTATAAGCCAAAGTCACATACTTTCCTTTAATTCTTGTTTTCCTTTTGATAAATACAAGTTACAGTGCCAGAACAGTCACAGTCTATGGTCAAACAAAGCTACTTCTCCATACTATCAAAATGAAAAATGCCAGAATGTTTGAGGGTGGTAACCTCAACGAAAATATTGTTCCCCATGCATTCAATGCATGGAACCTCACATCCTTCAACATTAACTCTTTTTCCAGATCATACTTCCACTAACCAGCAACCACAAATAGCAATTCAATTATCCATGCCACATATGCATTTTATCGCATGCCTCATAATCCATGTCAAGAAAGACTTAACGCCATTTGAAATGATGGTCGAGACCTACCAAATCAACATCACTTGAAATTAACCCACATTCATCGCCAACCAGCGATGTGACGAGCAAACATATATCAAAATAAATGTCATTCACAAGGTTTCAAATGAAATCAATATGCCATATAAAATCAATATGAATGTATAATATACCACATATATTATGTCCAAGAATTCCCAACCTTTTAAATTAATCATGCAACCACCCTTTTGATTAATCAAATACACTATATATGAGAGCTCGATACTATAACATGTAAGGTATTTTTATGTAGCTTGAATACCATTTCATGTTGGACCATTGTGATATAATCGAAAAAAAATTAAATGTAGAAACCATCTTATCAATTGCAACCAAAATTTGTATGAAAACCTTGTAATATGCCACCAACGTTTTGACGATGTGAACAAAAATATAACCATTAGCATGCATCATAAGATGACCATCTAAACATGGAGAACAACTATGCTTTTTTCCAACCACCATCACTTGGAGAAACCCCAATGAATAACCATTGATGTAGCAAGATACCTCAAATAAATTAAAGTAAAATCAAATGACATCATTAACTTTTTATAACAAGGGGATTGTCGATTGTGTTTCTCTTGCTATGGGGGTTCCACCTATATTTAAATATTTATATATCATAGATAATATAAAATTTTAAAATAGTTCCTTGCAATCATTTGCAATATTGGTGGCTCAGTTGGAGATTTTATGACTCAACGGGTTTATGACTAAATCTAAGAGAGATGACATGAGTACCTAATTAGTGCACTCTGCATGCATTGCATTTACTCATTGGTTATTATCATTAGGGGTATGTGATGAATGGAGAACTATCTATGTTTGGTACTTCACAACACATCCCTCTGTTCTAATTTCCTATTTATAAAACCTATGAGAACATGTTATAGAGAGAACTAGGTCAAAAATCCTAAGACTCTAATAAATGAGTAAGGGGATGCATGGATTTAAGCTCCATGTTTGTCTTAAATTTTAATAACTGGTCTTTTTTCCCTCCGGAATATGGAACAATGGGAATACCTAATCTTTGTGTATGTGAG
>ML802748.1:104829-157446 GCA_009831015.1 Picea engelmannii | reverse complement strand
TGAATACACTAAGCCAGTTCTAGGTGGAACCTAGACATGAACATTGGATAGCTACAAACCATGTCCTAAGATATATTCATAGGACAATAAACTATGGCTTAAGATATACCGCATCCAGTGATATACAGCTTCATGGATTTACAGATTCAGATTGGGCAGGAAGTGCAGAAGATAGAAAGAGTACTTCAGGAATGTGTTTCAGCTTGGGCTCCGCTATGATATCTTGGGGCAGCAAGAAACAAAATTATGTCGCACTCAGCACAGCAGAAGTAGAATATATCGCAGCATGTGAAGCATCTACAGAAGAAGTATGGCTAAGGAAACTAATCTCTGATTTATATGATCAGATTCTAGATTCAACCATAATACATTATGATAATTAGAGTTGTATAAGATTATCAGAACATCCAATGTTTCATGAAAGGTCGAAACGTATTGAGATCAAATACTACTTTATTAGAGATAAAGTCCAGGAAGGAGAAGTAAAGCTCCAGTACATCCCCACAGATGAGCAGACAACAGATATCCTGACAAAGCCTCTCTCTAGAATAAAGTTTGCATATTTCTGGAAAAATATGGGGATCGTGGAAATAACTCCCTTAGTTGAAAGGGAAGAATGACTCTCCAGGTTGGGAGGGAGCACTGACATATTATTGAGAACATTCATTTTCAATATTGAAAAATAGTCCATCTTGGGCAGATTCTTTCTTGTTTGGAAAGTGGATTGAGATTTTTTACGGACAGACATTTTCCAGTTCGGGAAATGGTCCAGATTGTTGATGTACCATAGACAGTGACTTCCCATTGTGGTTAACATGGGGAATGGTCTAGGGTAGTCTCTCTTCTTGAGGGTTACTCAAGAAGATTGGCCCGCCTCGCCAGACAGTGATTTATCATTATGGTTAACATGAGGAATGGTTCGGTTTGGAGTTTGGTATAAGATAGTATTTTCCTCTTATGGTTAACAGAGAAAATGGTCTGGACAGTCATTCCTAAGGGTGTATTCATTCTCTCCATAATTTCACTTTGTTTAGTGCCGGAGGAATGTCCTAGGGTGGGGAATGGTCTAGGTTCAGCAATCAGGGACAGGCATTCCTTAGGAGATTCATTCTCTCTAGGTTACACTTTGTTTAGTGTTGGAGGAATGGCCCAAGGTGAGGAATGGTCCAAGAAATCAGAACAATCATTCTTCCTTGTTTGAGAAGAATAAGACAGATAGCCCATTGTTGATGTTCTACTCTGAGGGCGGATATTCTTTCAAGATCTCACAAATGTGAGTGAAACATTGGCCCAGATGATTCAGTTTATTTTAACAATATTTTCTATGCAAGTTGATATCATATGATTGTTATGGAGACTTCATGTCTCCAGACAGTAGAGATATGCTACTGTGGTGGATATGTTCCACTGTTTGTGACTATGTGTCACAGTTTGAGTAGTTTCATACTACCATGGATAAACACAGTTGTGTTTTATCAATTGATAGTGTACCAGTTGTCATGGAGATTATCCAGTTGGATAATAATGACAGTGCTTGTGATACTACCAGTGAATGGTTTGTTTGTGCTCAAGACCATTATCAGTTATACCTCCCTAGCTAGGATGGACTGTTGATATTATGGTAGCTTTGGGAGGTATGAACCTCTATTGTGAACTTTGACAAGATTAAAATATTCTGAAAGGAAGAAAATAAATGAATGTAACCCTAGACGAGATGTCGGTTGAAGAAAGATAATTAATATGAATTAATTAGTACCTAGAAGGAGAAGTCAGCTCAGGTAAGTCTGCCAAGAATACTATAAATGCAGGGCACCAATCTCTCATTTGTCACATTCTTAGAATTGCAGAAGTCACTTGTGCTCACTGCATTCTGGCAGTCTTGTGCGCAAGTTCTGGGGAAGGTGGTGCGCCAGTTTTGGGTTGGACTATCTAATCAGATTTGGTTACTTTCTTGATTGTTGCATTAGCCTTGCTTGGCTATTGGATTGCTACAAGGATTCTTCTCACTGTCAAGGTCAAGGTGCTCAGAGGGTGTCTTCGACCTATGGTTGGGTGACAATAGTGATATTGTCAATGGTAAAATGAGCACATCCTTTCATATTCTAACAGCACTTTCCCTGGCCTCGCATCAGCCATCTTTGTGAGCTCTTCGGTCCATAGTGAATCTTGTTTGGCATGTGACTCGACTACATCGCTTAGGTCGACGAAGTTGTCGGGGTTTTCGAACTCGGGGAGTCTGATATCCTTCATTACTTTATTAATTTTATCCCAATGCTTCTTGCATCTAATCCACTGCTCTTAGATTTCTCAGTGTGGTTCCCAAGACATCTTAGCCCAGTACTTGGTTGATCGCTTCATGCGATTAAGACTAATTTTTCCTACCGTATGAATGCCATGTTATTCTTTGTCTCGGCCCTGCTAGACTGCATCAATGTACTTGAGTCTTTCTACTACTTATTGTGCCCTTTCATACCATCGATCCATATCCTTTCATGTCATGAGTGCCATGAGAGTGTCCTCCTGGAACTCAGATATTTTCCCAATTAAAAGGTGTCTTTCTTTATTGAACTTGTTGTAAACTTATTTGAATTCACCTTTCAGGTACACAGGGGTCTGTGTGGTGCCTTTATAGTATTTGTCCATATGGTGCAAGTGTTATAGCTCCTTTAGGGTGGTGGCTAGCTCCTTTTCATCCCTTTTGTCCCTATCCAGGGTGCCCTCTAAGAGTTCCTTCCCCACACCGATAAGTTCAATCATCCGAGAGTCTATTGTGTTTATCAAGTTCTCCTATGTAGTAAAAACGATGGAGTGATCCAACGTGATCTTTATTTTCTTTGCAGTCATTTGAATGATGGACTTTCTCTTTCGATCGTAGGAGATTGCATAGATATCTGATACCTTGTCTACCGTCTCAAGTATCTATTGATCGCCCCATGTGGGTATGTTTCCTAGGATACCGATGGTGTATAATTTTTCAAGATCGGGCTCCTAAACTTCCTCGTTGTTCCTCGAAGACCCAGCCTCTACCTATCGTTCATCGAGCGTCTAAGTATTGAGAGGAATAGCAATGTTGGACATAGACTTGTTACTTACTTTCTTGTTAGCCGCATAATCATTCATTTCCTTTGGCGAGGATTCTTTCTTTGGCTCATCCAATTCGGGCTTGTCCTTCAAAACTGCTATGTTTTCTTATGTGTCAGGTTCCTTTGTTTTGAGGCCACTTTAAGCTTATGTTTCCTTTTGTGGGACCTCCTTTGTTTTCACTTTGGGCTCAGGGGAAGAAGTCTTCTCAGGTCCTTTTTCCTCTTGGACATGCATAGGGTTGTCATGATATGACTTTGGGCTCTCATCATCACTATATATAGTTATAAGCTTGCTCAAAGGATTAGGTGCATGTGTTTCTACTGACACCCGGTTTGTCTTTGGTTGAGTCATCCTACCTACCAGTGAATTGACCGGAGATGTTGTAGATTCAGGGTCGTCTGACCCGTTGGTGTTACCAAGGCTTGTGAAATCGGGGTCGCTTGGCTCCGTTGGGCTTCCTTCTAGGCTATCGATTGGAAGCCTAGGTGTTATGATGTGGTCTGGATTATCCCCCCATCCCCTGTAAAACATGAACCTCAAGGGAATCCCTGATTTGTATCGGGGATTCATGATAAACTTATGTCGATTCGATCAATTCTTGGGGATCTCCCACCACTTCACCCAGTTCATATACTACCCTTCCTTTTCAAGTTCTGATAATTTATTGATTCGTTTTCTCCAAGGACATCGCTTGATCCTCCCAACTCATGGCCTTGAATCCCATTGTTTTAGGATCATCCATCCTTACTGCCACCTCATTCCATTCTTGGGAATTTTCAGTGAAAATTTCATCTTCAAACCGGTCATGGGCATAAGGCCAACAAGATGATACCTGTGATGCATGTTTTAGGACCAGACCCTTGGGATCGTGCTTGTGAAAACGGCCAATCTAGAATCACAATTCCAATTGACTTAGCCCTTCTTGCTTACCCTGTGCGGTGTCCTTGACCATGTAGAATCGAATATGAAACCCATAAGGTATGAAGGCTTGCTTCTTGTCCTTTACTAAAGTGGTGTTATAACCTTGCAGAATCGTCTGATAGCAAATTTCCCCTAACACTAGTTGATCGGGGACATATATGGGTAACAGATGGGGTGCCCATGTGGCACCAAAAACCCTGATGTAGGTCTCGCACTCATCTAGATACCAGTGACCTACTTTCGATACAACCTTTTTTGCTTCATCCGACAGCCTTGGGGACTCTTTCTTGAACAGCAAGGAATAAATGCATGCAATAAATTGGTCATAGATCAGAGAAAAGGATTTCTTGTACCTATTTTCCCATAAGATTCCAAACTATACATGGACTAGGAGTTCATAGGAGTGCCAATTTCAGTTCATTCCAGAAAAAAATTTCCTGGCGCAGATGATGTTCCTGGCACAGACACGAGGCCATGTAGAAGGAAAGGGTTTCTCCCTCTTTCGGCATCAGGGCTTTTCGTATACAAGTGCTCAGTTGTTTGGAGATGATGGCACCCCAATTGAAGATCATGCCTGAAATGGATACCGTATAAGCTAGAGGCATCCAAGCCTCTAAAAACTGAAAGCAATCTTTCTCCCCATGCAATCTGTAGAGGAGAGCCATCAGGTATATATACGGCTCCCTCAGGTTATTTGTTGCGTACTAGCCGGAGGTCCGATTGGTGAAATTTTTATCTTCTCTCCACCAAGATGCCATAATATTGTTGGTGTCGTGTTCCTGATAGAAACTCAAAACAAATTCAATGTTTAAACATTCCTCTAGTTCCCTGAGTTTGTAGTAACTCTGAACTTCTACTCGGAGAAAACCTTGATGCATCTGCCATTATCGTCGTTAATTAAACACCTATGTGCATCGATGTGATCAATAAGCCATTTAAAGAGTTCAATGCAGGGAAATACTGGAGTCATGCTTGTGTTATTGGGTAAATTAGTAAATGTGGACATAAACTAATCTCCCTAGATCCACCTAGATCTAGAACAAAACGAGACAGGACATGATGTTTTCCCTAAGTTACAATCATTGATCTAATTGTCAAAGAAGGAATTGATGACTTACTTTTGAGATCGCTTCCTTATATATTTGTTGTTCCCACTTCGCTCCAGTGCTCTTGTGAAACCAGATCTGCAACGACACAAACAAACCGAAGTGAAAGCAACTATGATAGATTCATTGAAAAATTAAACATGTGATCAAGGAGTCATGTAATAAAATGAGAATGATTTTATGGGAAAGAAACATGCCACTGTATTATATTAATAATAGGAAGAGATATTACAACCGGATGTCTTGATGTCGTAAGTTTCCTTCCAACGATTCCTTACTTCCCACACACTTCTTGCTCCAAGGATTCTGAGACCATGGATCTGATAGCTACTCACAAACTATGTTGACAAAGCAAATCTCAAAGCCAATCTAACCAAGCTAACAATCTCAAGCCAAATTCAACTTAATCCCAAGCCAAGCTCAAGCTAACTTTCTCCACGAAAGCTCCTCTACTTTTATAAGCTAAAGAGGATGAGGTGAGGAGGTTAGGATGATCCCACTAAATCATGAAAGCGATTAAGATCCAAACCATTTGGAGGCCACCTCACTATAGAAGCTTCTCCTTCTAGAAGCATCAATAAAATGCTCATTTATGTTCCCACGTACGGAGGTCGTCGCACCCTAGCTATAGTGCAGCCTATGGAAACTCCACACCCTAGCTATAGAGAAAGGTGCGGAAAACAAGAATTTTCACACCCTGCATATATAGAAGCCTATGGAAATCCTCTAAAATAGGGTTTTTACAAAGGAAAATCCAATTTCTTCTCTCGGGTAAAGTTCTTCTCCCTCTTTCTTTAGGAATTCAGGCTACTGACCCCTCTGAAGGAAACAGATATGTTTACATCATTAACAGACATAGGGATGAAGAAAATAATGTGTAACATCTTGCCACAATGTGCAAATAGGCCTTGCGGACATTCAAGAGAACTTCATCATTGAGTCTTCTCGTATCAGGATTGTTCCGTGAGGTATACTCGAGGGGTTCTTCCTTCTTGATTTTATTAAACAATTATTCCCAGTGAGGGAATATTTTTTTGGCCCCAATGTTCACCTCTGTGTCTCCAAAGGTCGGGGGCTAGACGAAGGCCTTCTTAGTGGTTGTCTTAATGATGAGCACCGGTTTTGGAGTGAATTCCTATTGCCTCGCAACTGCTAGGGAGGAACCTTCTCCCACCTCTGTTTCTTGCAGATTTGGCGCTCTTGGGGATTTCCTGGTGGTGGGTTTCTTCGAAGGCATTGTTCCTGCAACTGAAAAGGGTCATTTAAACATGCGTACAAAGTAGCATTGGATGGAAACATATGAAATGAAGTTAAAACACCATAAGTTGATACATACCTATAATGCTTTCTAAAACTATTGTTTAATACTCACTGAACCTTGGAAGCCTTCTCCAGACTACTAGCATTGCTTCTATGTGTGCTCTAAACTCCTTGACATGCAGAATAGGTTCATACACAATGAATCAAAAGAATATAATGGGAGAGATCCTATCAGTCGTATCAATCAGTTAATACGAGAAATGAATGCAATTCAAAACAAACTACCATCGAATCTCTGCAAATAAATTCTAACTTGGTTGACGATGGAGGCGCGGAGGGAGATGCATTGTATTGGTAGGCTTAAATGGCCCCTTTTGATTTGCGCACTAATTAGAAACTAATGCAGAATCCATGAATTAACTAACATTTTAAATGTGTCGTGCCTAACATATCTTAGAGATAAAATGTCTCATCACGTCGTGTCTCTCTGGTGGATAGATCGGGGATCGGTGATATCCTTGTGTATTTTTCCATTGGTTCCCTCCTGAGACAACCTCTGGTGCCAAAATGTATCTAGGATCATCAATTAGGGATAGTTCGAGCACGTAGTTTCTTTGCGGGTTATCACCTTCGTAAATATCTGGCGCAGAAAACATTTCGGGAGTCGGCAATCGGTGATACCACTCTTTTACTTCTGTGACGCTTACTCTTCTCTCTTTTTTGTCGATGCTGAACGGATCAGTCTTCGACGATATCTTTAGTGAATCTTATTCGTGGAGACGAGAGAGCTCCTTCTGTTGACGCCGGTGAAATTCTATGCTCAGCTATTTTGGTTTTCTCAAGTGATTTTCGTCACTTTTAATCTTTCCCGATGTCGAATTTTCTAAGCGCGTTGGGGAAAACTTTAGACTATCAATTCCTTAAGTAAATGTTAGTCTCATTTTAAATTTAAGATGATTTTCACATGTTCAAGCAGAATTTAAACAACTCAACATGAAAACATAAATGATAAGCACAGGCAGCAGTTTCATACTGAAGCACAATCAGGCAGTGCGAAAGATCAAGTGGTACCCAAAAAGTAAAAATTTGACATAAAAAATTTTAGGGTGTGTTGAGTGCTCAAAAAATGGCGATTCACTAGGTGAAAGAAGAATCTTTGTTCTCTCTCCAAGGCTCAGATGATATGGAAGCTGATGGATAAACTTGATTGGTTTGACAATCAGAATCTCTTTACCTTTGCATTTGAAGTTCTTTGGTTGATGCTTTCGGGTCTGATCGTGGGGTTTTAACCCTTTTCCTCCTTCGTTTCCTTTGACCCTGACTCATGCCCCCTTTTTAAGAAAGTCTAGTAAAGCACTCATCGGCATGAAGCCTTCAATTACCTTTACTCACTTGCTTCGGTGTCACTCTGCTACCAGCGAGAGACCATAGCCCCGGCGGAGTCACACCGAAATCATAGACCTTGCTCCACTTCCAACGAGCACCCATAGCCCCAGCGCAAATATCTACATACCCTCTCCTAATTTTCACTCTTTTGATAATACCAATTTTATTTCAGCATGACACCTTGAGTAAGCAGGAGAGGATGATGTCTGTTTATTTCGCAAGGTGAGATGATCAGGGTGGATCCTTTGCTAACTTTGTTTTATGGGTTCATGTAGTCCTTTCCAGCTTTCCTTATTTCCCTTAAGGTCTTACCAAACCACCAAGCATACACTTATGACATTTCTCCGGAGTTCTTAATTTGGTGAGGTTTGGATAGAGGACTCCTCTGAGTGACCGCAGATCCTCCTATGATTCTTGTGTTTGTAGGTTAGGAACAGAGCTTGATATGTTGCATGTTTTGAGATCAACCATTGTCCTACTAAAGGCAACTTTAAAAAGAAAAGAAATCTAGGTAGCAAAAATAAAATAACAAATGATGCATTTCACAATCACAGAAGATACTCAACAAAGAACATAAGCACACACATTTTTATTTTATTTTTATTTCAATATTTTATTGGAAATATTGTTTTAGGGTCTTGCCATTCACTGGAAGGGAATCAGTTTCTCCCCTTAGATTCTGCAACCGATACGTGCCTGCCCCAATCTTTTCAGCCACTTGGAAAGGTCCAAGCCACAGATTTTGAAACTTATAATGCTTCTCTTTCGGTTCATTTGCTCTGTCCCACTTTAGGACTATGTCTCCTACTTTGAAGTTCTTCTCTTTAGCCTTATGCTTATCGAACCATATTTTCACTATCTATTGGTGAGCTAGGAAATTTAACTTAGCCTTTTCTCTTTCTTCCTCCAGCATGAGCAGAGTGTTGATTCTTCGTTGTATGGTCGATGAAGGATCCTTGCTGGAATCTTGGGCTAGTTGAAGAGATGGAAGATAGAGCCAATTTGGGAGGATGGATTCTTTCCAGTAGACCAGAAATTATGGGGAATTTCCTATAGCTTCTTTGGGTGTGACTATGTCAGCCCACAAGGCGTTATGGAGTAGATTATGCCAATTCAATTGGTTATCTGCAACCGTATTTTTTAATATCCTCATTAAGTTATTGTTAGTTGATTTTGCCACACTGTTTCCCTATGAATAATAATTTGTCGAATATCTAATTATGATTCATTTGTCCAAAGAAAAATCCATCAAAAGGGTGGAATAAAAATAAGCTATGTTATCAATGACCAGGACAGAAGGGACACCAAACCTTGTGATTAGTTGTTGTTCTATAAATTGGATTACTACCTTCTCGTTTACCTGAGTCAGAGGAACGGCCTCTGCCCATTTTGTGAAATAATCGGTTGCACTAAGAATGAACTTGTGTTGTTTTGAAGAGCTGGGTGTAATTTATCCTATGATATCCAACCCCCATTGCTCAAAAGGCCTAGAGACAGTCACAAGTTGGAGTGGGATTGCTGCTCTCTTCTCCCTCCCATCGCTCATTTGACAATTTTTACAGTTTTTAGCATAAGAATGAGCGTCCTTGAACAAGGTGGGCCAATAATAGATGGCTCTCAGAATCTTATGAGTGGTGGTGTTTCCTGCGAAATGTCCCCCAATAGGGCCATCATGGAGCTCCTTTGGCACTTTGTCTACGTCTTCATGTCTGAGACATCTTAATAGTACTCCATCATAATTGATCTGGAAGATTACCGAATTTATAAGGCGATATTGTGCAGATTTTAACCTGAGGGATCTCCTTTCCCTAGGGTTGAGGTTTTTCGGACAAGTCCCGTGGTGTAGGAGATAAGATAAATCCTTATACCAAGATTATTGTCCTAGGGAGATGTATGATACTTTGCCACACCATAGTTCCATTTCGTTCTCCCATCTGAAATCTTCATTTACTTGGTCTTGGGTTTTGTCTGCATCACCCTTGTCCTTTTACTAGTTTGGTAGGTTTTATATCTAGATCAAATTTGTGGACTACTTCCATCCATTTCCCTCTTATTTCCCCCATTTCTTGTTGGGTAAACAAGGATCGGACTGCAGTGTGCGGCACAATCACTTTAGTGTGGTTCTTGAGGATGTAAGACCTGAAATGTTTTACTTCCTTATATACCGCATAGGCATGTTTGTATATAGCAGGATAATTGAGCTCATCTCCTTGAAGATTAGTACTCATGAATGACACTGGGGCCTCATTGTTTTCATCATCCTTCTGAGTCAAAAYGGYAGMTAACAATTTGTCGGAGGMGAAAKTATAGAGGAAGAAGTCTCTATTGAAATTGAGACTTCGCAACACCGAGGCCCGGGATATAGCAGCTTTAATATTGCTGAAATCACCTTTTCTCTCATCATMCCACTTAAATTAGGCATCCTTGTGAATCATCTTTTGTAAGGGTTTGATGATTTCTGCAAAATCGGGAGTGAATTTCCTCACAAAATTGATTTGCTCGAAAAAGGACTGCATAGCTTTCATGTTATGGGGCAAGGGGAGTTGAGYTATAGCCTTAATCCTTTTTGGGTCTATGTGAATGCATGCTTGATATATAATGTGACCTRACATCTTACCTTCCTYGACACTGAAGATATTTTTCTTGGGGTTTAAGGATATACCATATTTCCTACACCTTTCGAAAATATGAGTTAAGTGTTAGATGTGTTCTTCTCTATTCTTTGAATATATTGTTACGTTGTCTAGATACACTACCACACATTTATTGATTAGTCCCCAGAAAGCTACATCCATGGCCCTTTGGAAGGTCACCCCTGCATTAATTAACCTGAAAGGCATGCCTTTATAAGCAAAGGTTCCCCACTTGGTTCGAAAGGTGGTTTTTAAATGGTCTTCCTCCGAAACCAGAACTTGGTTGTAACCTGAGAAACCGTTTAGTGGAGAGAAAATATCTGAGCTAGACACGATCTGTAGGAGTTGTTCCATCGGCGGGACTAGGTAATTCTCCTTTTCTGAAGCTCTATTGAGGTTCCTAAAATATACGCATAGGCGGATCTCTCCCGACTTTTTCCTCACCGGGACAAGATTTGCTACCAATGCGGAATGCCTAACCTGGAAAATGATCTTGACATCTAAAAGTTTTTTTAATTCTTGATACATGAAAGGTTCTAGGGATGGGTGATACTTTCGGGGCTTTTGTTGGAAAGGTTTCACTTTGGGTTTTAATGGGATAGTGTGTTGAATGATGTGGGTATCATGCATTTTCAGATCTCGATAAGACCATGCAAAGACATCTTGGTATTGCCTAAACAATTTGAGATAAGATTTCCTTTCCTCTTTGGATATAGTCTTGTCGAGATTCACATTCTTTGGGTTTTTTGAGGTTCTGAGATTTATAGTTTCATACAAGGGACAAGGGCTAGTAGTGTTTTCATTTTTAGGCCCCTTAAATCACTCTTTTAGATCAAACAAAATTTCTAGATTAGTTGTACCTTTCTGGATTGTGTGAGACTTTGATTTATCAACAGGTTGTCATGTCCTAGGATCGGTCTCTATTTATTTCTCTTGGAATACTTCATCCTCAATAGCCAAATATTTGAAATTGTCTTGGTTAGTTAGGAAGTTTGTGATCTGTTCATCTCGTTCAAAGACTTTCTAATTAGAAATGTTATTAGGCACCGACGGTTTGTAGAGAAGCTCCACAGTGAATCGAGAGGCTTTGTAATCTTCTAGAGATGACAGCCTAGAAGCAGTTGTGGCCAAGGATACAACAAGAATATTCTTTGCTCTAGGGATCATTGTAATATTGAAGGCTTCAAAATGCTTTATTAACCTATGTACCTCATGTTGATAGTTCTTTAGGTGAGGAGGCAATGTATAGTATTCCTTACTTGTCTAATGATAATTTTGGAATCCCTGAAAACCTTCAATTCTTTGATATTCAAGTCTATAGATTTCTTTAATCCTTGTACTAGAGCTTCATATTCGATAGTGTTGTTTGTACATTCAAATTCTAGCCTACAAGATAGGAAATGACGTTTACCTTTAGGATCAACGAGGATGCACCCTGATCCTGACCATTCTTGCTATTTAGATCCATCAAAGTACAAATTCCAAATTTGTGGACGACATTCACTCTTTTCCTTTTCCTTATTAATTTTTTGCTCTCCTATCTTTTGTTCTGTAATCTCTAGCACAGGGTCCTGACAAAAGAGTCTATCTTCTATCGGTATCAGTGAATTTTCTTGAAAAATAATTTTATATTTTTGAGTGAGAGGGACATCGAACAAGAGAGGAGAAATATTTTTGAAGTGGGAATCGCAAGAATAATTTCCCAACACGGGGAAATCTGCGGATGATGGTTTGTTCGGGGTTTCTAGTTCAGTGACCATATGTTTAAGATATTTCTCCCTATTGATTATGATCATGTTCTTGTATCCTTTTAGTGGTAGCCAAAGGTGTGCCCAATCTGTACTAAAGTATCAGTTTAGATTTTCAGACCAATATCGACTTAGTAATAACCCATAGGCCTTTGGAATATCTACCATAATTATGTCAATCACTTGCACAAACTTGGGGTGTGTCACTATTCTGATGATTACATCTTTGAGTTCTCCCATGACCTTGACCTGGTTTATGTCTAGTTGTATGACATGTTTATCACTCTTGAGAGGAAAATCATTTAACTTTTTGCAAATAGACAAGGGCATAACGTTGGAAGATACCCCAGAATCTACCAAACAATTGTGAAGGTTTCTATTGAAGACTTCAAACGTTAAGAGGAATGGTGGGACAAAAGGTTTTTCCTTCCTATCTTCTGAGTAAGTGTTCACGGTTTGTTTTCTCACCAGATATTTGGGGGATAGACTTCTTTCTTGACCATCGCCTGTCGTTAGATTTTCTACTGAGTTCAAAGCTTGTAACAGAAAGTCCTTTTGCTAAGGAACCCTGCATATGTCCATAATTGATATATTATCCTTTAACTTCTTCAAATATTTGACCATGTTGTAATCCAGTTTGGGCGATTCTCGAGTATGGATGCTTATAGGTTTCTTAACAAGAGAGAAAGGTGATTTTGGGTGATCGGGAGTTGCCTTACTTCTCAAGGTCTGGGTAGCAGTGGTATCTTTCGAGCCAGGCAGACCCTTACAGTGTGTTTGTATAATTGAAACTTCAGCGGGTTTCCCCTGAGACTCAAACAGGTCGTCGAAAGGCATTATCAGGTCAAGATCCCATATCAACATAGTTGTATCTATTGGTGGATCAATCTCTTCCTGGAGAAATGTTCATAACTGAACTACTTGGTTGTTCGGTCAGGGAGACTTCGTCTAGAAACCGATTGGCCATCAAAGTCATGGCATGTACCCATTAAGGGCAGTCTCTTTCGGAGTGGTTTTCCTTGTGATAAGTACGGAAAGAATCAGATGCAACATTACCTAGATCCATATTTAAGTTAGTTGGGGGAGGTTCAATTGCCTTGAACGGTGGGTTTCTTTTAAAGAAATTTTATAGGGCCTTTGGCCCTAGTTTCCCTCCCATGAATTCATCTTCATGTATATGATCTCATTTGATAATTTCTTAACCATGCGTTGTAGGTATTCTATGTCTTCGTTACCCTTGTCGGGAGTCTGTTCCGATTACTTGCCCGGTGGCCTAGTCAAAAGGAGCCCCCTCCTAGGAGGAGTTTGAAATTATTTCGTGAACAAAGAGGCTTGACCTTCTTTACATCCTTTCATCTGGAATAATATATTTTTAGCTTCTTCAAAATTTTCACCCAAGGTTCACTTGGAGGCTCTTTTTACAAACATAGAAATAGAAGCCAGGAGTGCGTTAGCATAAACCTCGATTTGCAACTCTTGGGTTTCTTTCCGCGGGCTGGAATTTGTTTAATATGGCTGTGAATCTTTGATTGAAATCTTTGACCCTTTCTTTCGGACTTATGGTGGTTGTGAACAACTCAGCCATGAGAGCTCCTGTAGTATTTTCCTCCGAAAATTTATCTAGAAAGTCATTTTGGAACTTCGTCCAGCTGGTTATAGATCCTACTGGCAGATTAAAATACCACATGGAAGATGAATTTTCAAACATATAGGGGAAAATTCTGCATACTATGTGTTCATGTTGGATGTTCATAAGCATGATTGCTAATATAAATTTCTTGATATGATCTTCAGCCAATCCAGAGTTTTCGGGATCGAACTTAGGAAGCAATTTATCTGGGTGACGAGGAAGATTATGAACTGGTCCTGGGAGGGCCAAAGCGTCTATGGCTAACCAGGGTTGATTGTTCAGAGGCGGGTTCTCCCTTTCATCATTATGGTCATTGTTTCCTTCCATATCTTCAGGCTCTGAGTTAAACTATTCCTCTTTCGAAAAATCATCTCGCTCAGAGACGTCGTCAGCTGGTGTCTCCGGTATCAAATCAAGAGGTTCTTGGATTTTGGTGATTGAGAAATCTATTAAGTCTTATACCAAGTGTACAAAAACCTCATCAAGAGTACTAACCATTGGTATTCTTTGTTGTTTTCTTCGAGGGAGTATGGGAGATAAGAACAATGCACCGATATCTCGGGTGTAGGCTCTTGTAATTCTTCTGAATTGATTTACTTCCTCGTGAGGAAGAGCGTAAGGTATTTCGGAGTGATAATATTCTTCCTCGAGCTAGGGTGAGTTAGTCTTTTTAGGAGTACTCGGCATGTGTGGGTTGTCTTGTGAATGACTAGCCATGCATGTGGGTTGTTACGAATCTGTAGGTTGTTTGAAATGTTATATAAAATATATATTCAGCCATTCGTTCTCAGACCCTCCTTCTAGCTCCAATTCTATTGATGGGTCCTAAATATCTTATTCAACAGTAGGAACCAAACCCAACACCGAGGCCCAATTAGACTCTGCAGCATTTAATGGTGGAATGGTTCTCCAGATCTTACGATCCGGCCAATTTATCAATGGGCTTTACGTTTTCTTGTGAAGGCTCTTCCTTCAATTTAGACTATCTCCTTTTGTATTTTCTCTTGGGTGAGACTGATATGAGATGTAATCCGGCATAAACCAACTTGGTGAAAAACATGATTAAATTCTAACTACTAGGGAAGAGACTGAACTTGGGATAACCCGCTGCTCAAGCATGTAGACAATGATTCTATACCATAGGCCTAGTACTAATACATTAACCTCGTGAGAATCCAATTATTGTCTGAGAAACTAATTATCATAAAGAAAACACTTGTGCAAATAAGATAATGGCAAGCAAAATAATGCATCTACCATAATCATTCATCACATGTTAACACAATGATTCGTCTTCATCATTTAAAGTAAAGAACAACAAAATATTGCACCAGATAACTTGACAATAGATTAAATAGCTCTTACTCATTACAACATCATTCATGAAATGAGATGGGAAATAGTTCTTCTCCATGTCCAATCACATGTATTTGATGAAAATGACTTGTCTTTTGTCCAGAAGGACTTCTCAATTCATAGCAGCTTCAAAATAATTCTTAACAACCAAAAAGAAAGAGTTATTACAACAACCATCGACCTTTAACTTATTGGTCGATGTCTTTATTTATAATGTAAAGTTTAACGGAAATTAACAGCTAAGTGTAGTTTAAGCAAAACAAAAATTTTCCACGTGGCATCCTATACTAACAGTTTCTTTAACTGACAGCTCAAGATATCTCTTGAAAAGGGTGATTTCTCTCGTACTCATACCAACTGATAAACATCTCTTCACAATTTTAGGCCCACAGAAATTTGTGTTGTTCCATCGGAGTCGCATGTATTCCTCTAATGTCCATCGCATGCATCTGATACTTCACTAGATTGGATTTCAAATGTTGTAGCATGATTCAAGCTCCGATTGGATGCTCTACAGATCGTTGCACTTTCCCTGGCCTAGTGTCGGTCATCTTTGCAAGCTCTTCGGTCCATAGCGAATCTTGTTTGGGATGCGACTCGACTACGTCACTTAGGTCGACGAAGTTGTCAGGGTTACCAAACTTGGGGGGTCTGATATCCTTCATTACTTTATTAATTTTATCCCAGTGCTTCTTGCATCTGATCCACTACTCTTGGATTTCTTGATGTGGGTCCTGAGACATCTTATCCCAGTACTCGATTGATCGCTTCATGCAATTAAGACTACTTTTGCCTACCGTCTGATTTCCATGCTCTTCTTTGTCTCGGCCCTGCTGGACTGCATCAATGTACTTGATTCTTTCTACTGCTTGTTGTTCCCTTTCATACAATCATTGCATATCCTTGCAAGTCATGAGTGCCATGAGAGTGTCCTCCTGGAAGTCAGCTATTTTTGCAGTTAAAAGGTGTCTTTATTTCTTGAACTCGTTGTAAACTTCTTTGAACTCACCTTTTAGGTACATAGCGATCTACGTGGTGCCTTGATAGTATTCAGGCAGATGATGCAAGTCTTATAGCTCATTTAGGGTGGTGGTTAGCTCCTTTTCATCCCTTTTGGCCCTATCCATGGTGGCCTTTGAGAGTGCCTTCCCCACGCCAATAAGTTCAGTCTTTCGGGTGTCTATTGTGTTTATCAAGTTCTCCTCTGTAGTAACAAATATGGAGTGATCAAACATGATATTTATTTTATTTGCGGTCCTTTGAACAATGGCCTTTCTCTTTCGATCATAGGAGATCGCATAGATATCTGCTACCTTGTCTACCATCTCGGGTATCTCCTGATCAACCCATTTGAGTATGTTTTCCAGGCTATCGGTGGTGTATACTTGTTCAATATCGGGCTCTTGAACTTCCTCACTGTGCCTCGAATACTTGGCCTCTACTTGTCGCTCATCGAGGGTCTGATTATTGAGAAGAATAGCGATGTTGGGCACAGACTTTTTATTTACTTGATTTTTGGCTGCAAAACCATTGATTTCCTTTTGCAGGGATTCTTTCTTTGGCTCATCCAATTCAAGATTGTCCTTCAGATCTGCTCTGGTTTTCGATGTGTCAGTTTCCTTTGTTTCAAGGCCACTTTCAGCTTCTATTTCCTTTTGCAATACCTCCTTTATTTTCACTTCGGGCTCAGGGGAAGAAGTCTTCTTAGGTCCTTTTTCCTCTTAGACATGCATGGGGTTTTCGTGAGATGACTCTGGGCTCTCATCATCACTCTATATAGTTATAAGTTTGCTCAAAGGATTAGGCACACTTATTTCTACTGGCACCCATCCTTTCTCTGGTTGAGTCGTCCCGCCTACTGGTGAATTGACCGACGATGTTGTAGATTCAAGGTCGTCTGACCCGTTGGTGTTACCAAGGTTTGTTAAATCAAAGTCACTTGGCTCCGTCGGGCTTCCTTCTGGGATATCGGTTTGAAGCCTAGGTGTTATGATGAGGTCTGGATAATCTTGCATCCTCTTCATTAGAAGTTGGGCCTACTTCCACATAATCCCCCCCGTCCCTTGTACAACTTGAACCTCGGGGGAATCCCTGATTTGTGTCGGGGATTCCTGATAAACTTATGCTACTTCGATGGCTTCTTGGGGATCGCCCACTGCTTTGCCCGATTCAGATGCTACCCTTCCTTCTCGGGTCCTGATAATTTCTTGAGTTGTTTTCTCCAAGGACGTTGCTTGATCCTCCCAACTCATGGCCTTGAATCTGTTTGTTTTAGGATCGGCCATCCTTGACGCCACCTCATTCCAGTCTTAGGCGTTTTCGGTGAAAATTTCATCTTCAAACTGGTCATGGGCATAAAGCCAACAGGATGATACCTGGGATGCATGTTTTAGGACCAKAACCTTGGGATYGTGCTTGTGAAAATGGCCAGTCTAGAATCAKAATTAAAATTGACATAGCCCTTCTTGCTTAGCATGTGCGGGGTCCTTGACCATGTAGAATCCAATATGAAACCCATAAGGTATGAAGGCCTGCTTCTTGTCCTTTACTAAAGTGGTGTTATAGCCTTGCAGAATGGTTTGATAACAAATTTCTCCTAACACTAGTCGATCGAGGACATATGTGGGTAATAGATGGGGTACCCTTGTGGCGCCGAAAACCCTGATGTAGGTCTCGCACTCATCTAGATACCAGTGATCTACTTTCGATACAAACTTTTCATCTGACATCCTTGGGCATTCTTTCTTGAACAGCAAGGAACAAATGCATGCAATAATTTGGTCACAGATAAGAGAAAAGGATTTATTGTACTTGTTTTCCCATAATATGTTGAAGTATACATGGACTGGGAGTTCAGAGGAGTGTCAGTTTAAGTTCATTCCAGAAAAAACGTTCCTAGCGCAGATGATGTTCCTGGCGCAGACAGGAGGCCATGTAAAAGGAAAGGGTTTCTCCCTCTTTCGGCGTTTGGGCTTTCCGTATGCAAGTGCTCAGTTGTTTGGAGATGATGGCACCCCAATTGAATCTCATGCCTGAAATGGATACTGCATAAGCTAGAGGCATCCAAGCCTCTAAAAACTGGGAGCAATCTTTCTCCCCATGCAATCTGCAGAGGAGAGCCATCAGGTATATATATGGCTCCCTCAAGTTAGTCGTTGGGTACCAGCAAGAGGTCCGGTTGGTGAAATTTTTATCCTCTCTCCACCAAGACACCACAATCTTGCTGGTGTTGTGTTTCTGATAGAAACTCAAAACAAATTCAGTGTTTAAACGTTACTCTGGTTCCCTGAGTTTGTAGTAACTCTGAACTTCTACTGGGAGGAAAACCCCGATGCATCTGCCATTTTCATCGTAAAATAAACACCTTTGTGCATCAGTGTGATCAATAAGCCATTTAAAGAGTTCAATGCATGGAAATACCAAAGTCCTGCTTGCCACCATGTGAAAATAGGCCTTGTGTAAATTTGGGAGAACTTCATCGTCGAGTCTTCTCATATCAAGATCACTATGCAGGTTATAATCAAGGGGCTCTTCCTTCTTGATTTTGTTAAACAATTATTCACAAAAAGGGAATAGTGTTTTGGCCCCAATGTTCGCCTCTGTGTATCCAAAGTTTGGGGGTTGGACGAAGGCTTTCTTGGTGGTTGTCTTAATGACGGGCACCATTTTTGGAGCGAATTCCAATTGCCTTGCAACTGCTGGGGAGGAACCTTCTCCCGCCTCTGGTTCTTGAAGCTTTGGTGTTCTTGGGGATTTCTTGGTGGTGGGTTTCTTCGAAGGCATTGTTTCTACAACTGAAAATGGTCCTTTAAACATGTGTATAGAGTAGTGTTGGGTGGAAACATATGAAATGAAGCGTAAAACACCATAAGTGGATACATACCTATAATGTTTGCTAAAATTGTTGTTTAATACTCACTGAACCTTGGAAGCCTTCTTCGGACTGCTAGCATTGCTCCTCTATGTGCTCAGAACTCCTTGTTGTGCAGAATAGGTTCATACACAATGACTCAAAATAATATAACGAGAGAGATCCTATCAGTCGTATCAATCAGTTAATACGAGAAATGAATGCAATTCAAAACAAACTATCATCGGATCTCTGCAAATAAATTCTAACTTGGTTGATGGCGGAGGCACGAAGGGAGATGTATTGCATCAGTAGGCTTAAACGGTCCCTTTTTATTTGCGCACGAATTAGAAATTAATGCATGATCCATGAATTAACTAACATTTTAAATGTGTCATACCTAACATATCTTAGGGATAAAACGTCTCATCACGTCGTGTCTCTCCGGTGGACAGATTGGGGATCGGCGATATCCTTGTGTATTTTTCTATTGGTGCCCTTCTGAGACAACCTTCGGTGCCAAAAGGTATCGGGGATCGAAAATCAGGGATTGTTTGAGCACGTAGTTTCTTTGTGGGTTATCACCTTCGTAAATCTCTGACACCGAAAAATTTTCGGGAGTCGGCGATCAGCGATACCACTCTTTTACTTGTGTGACGCTTAATCTTCTCGTTTTCCTGCCGATGTCGAACGGATTGGTCTTCGGCGATATATTTAGTGAAGCTTATTCACAGAGACGGGATACCTCCTTCTGCCAACGCTGATGAAATTCGACACTCGACTATTTTGGTTTTCTCAAGTGATTTTCTTCACTTTTAATATTTCCCGATGTCGAATTTCCTAAGCGCATTGGGGAAAACTTTAGATTGTCGATTCCTTAAGTAAATTTTAGTCCCTTTTTAAATTTAAGGTGATTTTCACATGTTCAAGCAGACTTTAAATGACTCAACATGAAAACATAAATGATAAGCACAAGAAACAGTTTCATACTGAAGCGCAATCAGACAGTGTGAAAGATCAAGTGGTACCCAAAAAGTAAAAATGTGACATAAACCTTTTTAGGGTGTGTTGAGTGCTCAACACTATCACAACCGTAATTCAATGATCCTATCCTAACCAAGAATCTAAAGGGAGAAGCAAGGAACAAGGAACAATTAAGAAATGCATCTACACCCAAGGTATGCTTGATGTAATTTCTCTTATTAATCAGTAGATCATTGGTTTTCCCCTTATATATTTGTATTCCATTATGAAAGAGTTTAGATATGATTCATATCTTTATATATCTAATTAGTAGCAAGTAAGATATAATATTCTAATCCCAAGTAGAGAGGTAGAGAGATATTGCTTGTCTTTTGTAAACATGAAGCAAGTTGTGGAGCTTGAAGTTGGAGTTTCGGGTCTACAACATCCAAAATTTACGAAGGAACACCTACGAATAAAAGTATGCAATCTCCTTTACTCCTTAGGATAAATATGAATCTATGTGTTTGAATATATATCTAGGGAAACCATAAGAGTCTAAACCCTTTTTTGTCTAGGATTACTAGGCTAATCCTAGGGATATTTTTTTGTGTATTCAGCAATATCCATGTGAGATTTTGTCCCATAACACTTGTGATCACCATCAAAAGAAGGAGGCTTAATATTCCTAATATCTCCTTGAAAATCATCTACCTCAGACCTCCTCCTTTGTCTTCAAATAGGGGACAAACTTGGAATACTCTCCAACCTTTAATGTGCATGTCCTCTTTTGGTCAATTTTCCTAGTGAATGATGATGACGTCTACTAACACTCCTTGATTTTATGGGTCCCTCGTGGTCATCCATCCTATCATGAGATATAGATACTTCTACTTGCCTTGCATTGGTTGCTTGTTTTCTACCAAAATTTTTATTGTCTTGTTTCTTTAGCATATTTAGACTCTATAGCAGCTCTTCCTTATTCCTCATCATATTTTCATTTTCTACTCTATAGATCTACACTTCCCTCTACAAGTTTCTTATAGTTTCAACCAACTCGACTAGATCCACTCTAATTTTCTATCCACTGGACTCAATCTCTGTAATTCCCATGTTGACATGTAATCCTCTGACTTCATCTCCATGATTGCAATATCCTTGGGAATCCTCCATATTTCTATTCCTCGTGTAGGAACCAAATTTTCTCTTATGTACCTCTAATTCTACAATAAATGTGCATGCAACAATCGTTGTTAAAATTAGGCATATTGTAAAATATTTTATTAATTAGGTCACAGGTCATTCTTTAGCTAAATTTATGAGACATGTGGATGCATTAGATGTTATCTTTTTAGCTTGGGAGGTACTCTGCATATGTGTCTTGTATGCGGAAGCTACCTTGTACCTACACTACTAGACACTTGACTTTTAATGGGTTTTTATAAAGTTGTGATAAAGCGGTTCTTTTATTAAAGTGACTTTTTAATGAAGTGTACCTTCTAATATTCAAGTGACTTTATTTCATAAAGTGCACTTATGTAATAAAGTGAAATGTGCTTTAATATTTTAAGTGATTTATTTTGGAGGGAATGAATTATGGCCCTTGATCTTGTAAAGGCAAGATCTATAAGATTAGATCTTGGCCTTTGTATTTAGGGTTGGGGAAGGTGAAAAGACACTTGAGAGGGAAAAGGTCATCTTCAGATTTTATAAAAGAATGCATTGGGTAGTGTGCAAGACACAAGAGAAGGAGATTGAGAGAGATTTTCGAGTAGCCTTGAGAGAGGAAAGTTAGGGCAGCAAAGAGGGCACATTTCCCAAGAGATATAGGGCACAAATCGCAAGGTAAAAAAAATTATTTAGTGCTAGTTTATTTTTTTATTTTTGGAGGTTGTATTGTATGGATCCATACAGTCCATACAACAAGGGGAAGAGGCCATGGAAATCGAGGTAGGATGGGGACAGATTTCGAGGTTGTTTGGAGGGTTTTTCTTTTTGTTGTTGGGTCGTACAGGATAGTCTATATAGCATATTATGGGAATATATTTCAAGGAGCATATTTCTGGGCAGGTCGTACAGCAGTACGAACTTGGCATATTTTTCAAGGCATAAATTTTTGGGACAGTTTTGGTGCTATGAGGTATTTTTCTCTTGGTTGGAAATTGTGTAATTTTTCTTGATATGTATTTTCCTAAAGTTGAATAATAAGATCTCTTTGTCTCTCATTGGGTTTCCCCACATTGGATTTTCTCGAGCATTTGCCTAAATTTATGAGTTATTCATGGTTGGATGAATGATGTTCATTGTGTTTATTCTACTACATAATTACTTAGCAATGTGTATTTTTGCTAATGGTAATTTATGAATGTGGGTTTTAGACATTTCAGAGTTCATGCAAGACAGTTATCTCTAGGTTGCTAAGTGTATGACAGAATATTAGCTTGTTGATTTTGTCATTAAATTTCCACATGGTATCAGAGCTTGGGCTCTGAGTGACAGTGAGCAATAAGATTTTTCAGCAAGTTTAAAGGGGAAACAATTGTGATTGTTTTCCTTGAGTTGTGACGGGGAATATGGTTGCATGTATTGGATTTGAGAATCGGTTGGATGGCATTTCCAACTATTTGCAGTGGAAGGTCTGGATATCAAATGTTCTCAAGGAGAACAAGATTTGGAACTATGTCAGTTTTGTTATTGTGGTTCCCACAGCAGATCATGTTGCTTTGGATTTGCATGAGGTCAAGGAGGATAAATCTCAGAGGATTATTCTCAATGGGGTGAACGATCACCTTATCCCACACTTGGATGAGAAGAAGACAGCCAAAGAGATGTGGGATGCACTTAAGAACTTATTTGAGGTGAAGAATGAAAACTAGAATATGGCCTTGAAGGCTAAGCTACATGATACCAAGATGGGTAAGGAGGAGAGTGTTTCTTCTTATCTTACCTAGGTAGCTCAAGTGAAAGATGAGTTGGTTGCAGTTAGAGAGGTCATATCAGATTAATATTTGGTGAGGATAGCCTTGAAAGGTTTCACCAAGGAATGGGAAGTCTTCGTGAAGTGTGTGGTGGGTCATGAGAATATTACATATTGGAGCAGACTGTGGGACAATTTCACTCAGGAGGAGATCCGAGAAGGATCTCAGAGCAGTGGACAGAAGACAGATGGAGTTGATGAGAATGTTTATCTTGAAGCAAAGAGCAAGAAGAAAGGAAGTTCCAGGAGGGACTTGAGTAAACTCGGGTGTTATTGTTGTAACCAGTTGGGGCACCTTTCTTCTCATTGTCCTGGGAGGAAGAAGAAGAAGAAGAAGGAATTGGAGGGGCCTGAGATAGTTGCTACAGCAGCCATAGAGGACCTTGCTTCCAAGTATAATAGGGAATTTTGTTTGGTTACCCTAGTTTCCAGTGTCAGTAGTGGAGGATTTGGGGGTGATATCATATGGATTGTGGATAGTGGAGCCTCTTGCCACATGACGGGAATCTGGAGAGTATTCATAATTATCACAGAGATGGGTCATGACCGGAAGGTGGTATGGTGTGAGTTGTACATGGAGTTGGAAGGGTTAGATTCTGACTTGAGTATGGAGGATTCCTAGAACTTGATGGAGATCTCTTTGTTCCAGGGTTGAGGGTTAACTTGCTCTCAGTATCAGCCTTGCAGGATGTAGGATATTGTACATTGTTCAAGAGAGAACATGTCTTTATCTACATGGAGGGAGTGGACCCAGTGGAACTACAATTGATCAGTGATCGGGTGGACAGGTTGTATATGTTGCGAGGACAACCTTCAAGATATGATTCAGCGTCGGATGAGGAGCATGAGGAGGATCCTGAGACTGCGGTGGGACCAAGGATTCAGTCTTTCATTTTGAGAGAAGAGAGTAAGTCTCTTCTGAGCATCGGCAGGAGGTTCAGCTAGTGTGGTCGAACCAATGCTCAGGTTGGAGTGGATTCTCCAAGGAGATCAAGGTTCTGGGTAGCTATCAGGAGAATATATTCTAGTTTGAGTTATGTGTAGGTGTTGAGGATGGCTCCGGGTTCAGAGGGATCTCCTACTGAGCATAGTGTGATGGGACCAGATGATGGAGATGGCAGTGAGTACTTCCCTCACTAAGAGGGAGTGTTATATTTTTAGCTCGAGAGGTACTCCACATATGTGTCTTGTATGTGGAAGTTACCTTGTACCTACACTACTAGACACTTCACTTTATAATGGGTTTTTATAAAGTTGTGATAAAGTGCTTCTTTTATTAAAGTGAATTTTTAATGAAGTGTACCTTCTAATATTAAAGTGACTTTATTTCATAAAGTTCACTTATGTAATAAAGTGAAATGTACTTTAATATTTTAAGTGATTTATTTTGGAGGGAAGGAATCATGGCACTTGATCTTGTAAAGGCAAGATTAGATCTTGGCATTTGGATTTAGGGTTGGGGAAGGTGAAAAGACACTTGGGAGGGAAAAGGTCATCTTCATATTTTATAAAATAATGCATTGGGTAGTGTGCAAGACATAAGAGAAGGAGATGGAGAGAGATTTTTGAGTAGGCTTGAGAGAGGAAAATTAGGGCAACAAAGAGGGCACATTTCCCAAGAGATATAGGGCACAAATCGCAAGGGAACATTTATGTTTGAGTGTTGGGTTATTTTTTTGTTGTTGGAAGCCGTACTGTATGGATTTGTATAGTTTGTATAGCATGTACAGCAAGGGGAAGAGGGCATAGAAATTGAGGCAGGTTGGGCATAGTTTTCGAGGTTATTTAGAGGGGTTTTCTTGTTATTGTTGGGCCATACAGGATAGTCTGTACAGTAGACTGTGGGCACAAATTTCAAGAAGCATATTTCTAGGTAGGTCGTATAGAAATATGGACTTCGCACATTTTTCGAGGCAAAAATTTTTGGGACATTTCGTGCTGTGAGATATTTTTCTCTTGGCTGGAAACTGTGTAATTGTCGTTGATATGTACTTTCCTAAAGTTGAATAATAAGATCTCTCTCTCTCATTGGTTTTCCCCACATTGGGGTTTTCCCTGGCATTTGCCTAAATTTCTGAGTTATTCATGGTTGGATGAATCTTGTTCATTGTGTTTATTCCGCTGCATAATTACTTAGAAATGTATATTTATACTTATGGTAATTTTTGAATGTGGGTTTTAGACATTTCAAAGTTCATGCAAGACAGTTATCTCTAGGTTTCTAAGTGTATGACAAAATATTAGCTTGTTGATTTTGTCATTAAATTTCCACATGGAATCAGAGCTTGGGCTCTGAGTGACAGTGAGCAGTGAGATTTTTCGATAAGTTTGAAAGGGAAAAAATTATGATTGTTTTCCTTGAGTTGTGACAGGGAATATGGCTGCATGTATTAGATTTGATGATCGGTTGGATGGCATTTCCAACTATTTGCAGTGGAAGGTCCGGATGTCAAATTTTCTCAAGGAGAACAAGATTTGGAACTATGTCATTTTTGTTGTTGTGGTTCCCACAGCAGATCATGTTGTTTTGGATTTGCATGAGGTCAAGGAGGCTAAAGCTCAGAGGATTATTCTGGATGGGGTAAAGGATCACCTTATCCCACACTTGGATGAGAAGAATACAGCCAAAGAGATGTGGGATGCACTTAAGAACTTATTTGAGGCGAAGAATGAAAACTGGAAGATGGCCTTGAAGGCTAAGTTGCATGATACCAAGATGGGTAAGGAGGAGAGTGTTTCTTCTTATCTTACCCGGGTAGCTCAAGTGAAATATGAGTTGGATGCATTTGGAGAGGTCATATCGGATTAATATTTGGTGAGGATAGCCTTGAAAGGCTTCACCAAGGAATGGGAATTCTTGGTGAAGTGTGTGGTGGGTACTGAGCATCTTCCATATTGGAGAAGATTGTGGGATGATTTCACTCAGGAGGAGATCCAGGAAGGATCTCAGAATAGTGGACAGAAGACAGATGGAGCTGATGAGAATGTTTATCTTGCTGCAAAGAGTAAGAAGAAAGGAAGTTCTAGGAAGGACTTGAGTAAAGTCAGATGTTATTGTTGTAACCAATTGGGGCACCTTGCTTCTCATTGTCCTGGGAGGAAGAAGAAGAATAAGGAACCAGAGGGGCCTGAGAGGGTTGCTACAGTAGACATGGAGGACCTTGCTTCCAAGTATGATAGGGAATTTTCTTTGGTTACCCTAGTTTCCAGTGTCGGTAGTGGAGGATTTGGGGGTGATATCATATGGATTGTAGATAGTGGAGCCTCTTGCCACATGACCGGAATCTGGAGAGTATTGCTAATTATCACATAGATGGGTCCTAACCGATAGGTGGTAAATGGAGGTGGTATGGCGTGAGTTGTACATGGAGTTGGAAGGGTTATATTCTGACTGGAGTATGGAGGATTCTTGGAGTTTGATGGATTTCTCTTTGTTCAAGGGTTGAGGGTTAAATTTCTCTCAATATCAGCCTTGGAGGATGTAGTATATTGTACATTGTTCAAGAGGGATCATGTCTTTATCTACATGGAGGGAGTGGACCCGAAGGAACTATAGTTGATCGGTGATCAGGTGGACAGGTTGTATATCTTGTGAGGATAACCTTCAGGATATGATTCAGCGTCGGATGAGGAGCATGAGGAGGCTCCTGAGACTGCGGTGGGCCCAAGGATTTAGTCTTGCATTTCAAGATAAGAGAGTGAGTCTCTTTTGAGCACTGGCAGGAGGCTCAGCTGATGTGGTCGAACCAATGCTCAGGGTGGAGTGGATTCGCCAAGGAGATCAAGGTTCCCGGTAGTTGTCAGGAGAATATCTTCTAGTTCGAGTTATGTGCAGGTGTTGAGGATGGCTCCAGGTTCAGAGGGAGATCCTACTGAGCATAGTGTGATGGGACCAGATGATGGAGATGGCAGTGAGTACTTCCCTCGCTAAGAGGGAGTGTTATATTTTTAGCTCGGGAGGTACTCTGCATATGTGTCTTGTATGTGGAAGTTACCTTGTACCTACACTACTAGACACTTGACTTTATGATGGATTTTTATAAAGTTGTGATAAAGTGATTCTTTTATTAAAGTGAATTTTTAATGAAGTGTACCTTCTAATATTAAAGTGACTTTATTTCATAAAGTTCACTTATGTAATAAAGTGAAATGTGCTTTAATATTTTAAGTGATTTATTTTGGAGGGAATCAATCATGGCCCTTGATCTTGTAAAGGCAATATTAGATATTGACCTTTGGATTTAGGGTTGGCGAAGGTGAAAAGACACTTAGGAGGGAAAATTTCATCTTCATATTTTATAAAAGAATGCATTGGGTAGTGTGCAAGACACAAGAGAAGGAGATTGAGAGAGATTTCTGAGTAGGCTTGAGAGAGGAAAATTAGGGCAGCAAAGAGGGTGCATTTCCCAAGAGATATAGGCCACAAATTGCAAGGGAACAAATATGTTTGAGTGTTGAGTTATTTTTTTGTTGTTGGAGGCCGTACTGTATGGATCCATATAGTTTGTACAGTTCGTACAGCAAGGGGAAGAGGGCACGGAAATTGAGGTAGGATGGGCACAGTTTTTGAGGTTGTTAGAGGGTTTTTCTTGTTGTTGTTGAGTCGTACAAAATAGTATGTACAGAATATTGTGGGCACAGATTTCAAGGAGCATATTTATGGGCAATTCGTACAGCAATACGAACTTGGCACATTTTTCGAGGTAGAAATTTTTGGGACATTCTCGTGTTCTGGGGTATTTTTCTCTTGGCTGGAAACTATATAATTGTCATTGATATGTACTTTCCTGAAGTTGAATAATAAGATCTCTCTCTCTCTCATTGGGTTTCCCCACATTAGGGTTTTCCCTGGCGTTTGCCAAAATTTTTAAGTTATTCATGGTTGGATGAATGATGTTCATTGTGTTTATTTCGCTGCATAATTACTTAGCAATGTGTATTTCTACTTATGGTAATTTATGAATGTCGGTTTTCGACATTTCAGAGTTCATGCAAGAAAATTATCTCTAGGTTGCTAAGTGTCTGATAGAATATTAGCTTGTTGATTTTTTCATTAAATTTCCACAGTAGAATCAAATTATGATTATTTAGATACATTATGCTCTTTATCTTTTCAACAATTATTCATTTTCCCAAATCCGAGCTTCGGGTTGATATTTATGGTCTACAAAAGTTTAGACTGATTTCTCATTTTTATCCCTCTATGCCACATCTATCTTCTCTTCCATCCTGTACAGTTTCAAGTACTTGGATTTCAATTATAGTTCCATGGTTGTCTTCTATGGTCCATGAGATTTCTGCAAACTACTTCTGAGCCCCAAACTGACTTTTGAGCAAGGAGTTATGCACTTTGGGAGTAAATCGATACCTAATTTAATCCTTGTATTGTTCCAGCTATGACTTTCTCATATTAGCTCTATTTTGCACTCAGAATGGATCGTAGGAAATTTCTTACTAATTTCTTTTATTTAATCAGTAGAGACTATGTGTACTATGAGTACATGTATATCTTAGTACTTTGACCCCCTGAAAATGTTGTTTAGGCCCTCAAAACGCCTCTACCAGTTTATGACCTTCAAAATCTTTATATTATTCGTAGAAATTGATTGGTTTACTGCTATAGAGGTTCTTAAAATAGGTTGAATTCATCTTCAATTGATTAGCATTGTCATAGTAGCTTGTTAATCTAACATGGTCTTGTCATCGACAAATTCCCTCCATCAGCCATTGAAAAAACCTCCCAAAAATCCATTGGAAAAACCTTCCAAAATCCTATCAACAAATCCTCCCAAAATTCCTTCGGCGAAAAACTTTCTAAATCCTTCAGAAACAACTTCCCGAAAACCTTTGGAAAAAACCTTCCAAAAACCTATCGGCAAAACTTACTGAGATCCTTCAGCAAAAACCTTCCAAAAGCATATCGGAAAAAAAATTATGAAATCCTTCGGCAAAACTTCCCAAAATCCTTTGACAAAAATCTTCCGAAAACCTTCGGCAAAATTTCCCTAAATCCTTCTGTAAAAATCTGTCAAAAGCCTTCGACGAAAAATTCCTAAAAACCTTCAGCAAAAACCGTTCAAAAGTGTTCGAAAAAACTTCCTAAAATCCTTCAGCAAAAATCTTGTGAAAGCCTGGCTAAAACCTTCCAAAATACTTCAACAAAAACTTCTTGAAATCCTATGGCAAAAACATTTTGAAATCCTATCGAAAAAAATTCGTGAAATCCCTTGTTGAATCTGTACCGTTGATCTTTGATATCAGAGTGATCTCAACCATCAGTTTATAAAAGTCTCCAATCCTACAAATGAATCTCGGTGTTTGATTCTTAATGTCAAAACGATCTAGACCATTGATTCTCCAACTCTTTGATCATCATTAAAATGAAAAATATGATCTTCAAGATAGAATTTAACTCTACAACCTATAGATTGATGCTATTAATCATCTCTTTAACAGCTCTAAGGCTATATTAAACTCAAATTCATTCATAAATTTGGGGATTTCATTATGTTTTCATAATTTTCCCCAAATTTTTCATAGGTGAAACTTCACCACTGTGATTTACCCCCAAAAAAAATAATTTGCACTGGTCTTTGGCCCATACAATCTCAGTGTTGAAATTTAAGCTATGATACCACTTTGTAACATCCCCAACTACTAAACCCAACAACTTGGGATTTAATTTTTCTGATACCATTAAATTAAAAGCATGCAACATGATAAAAAATCCCATGCATATAATGGAAATTCCAATAAACATGAATGCAACTAATTAAACATACACATAGAAGCATGTAATTTCTCAAAAACATAGAGTTTATGCATATCAATATAAACCCATAAATAAAACATTGAGCAGAGATAAAATACTCATCTTTTAAATCAAATGTGCAACCAGTTGCAGAGGATGAACGTTCCACCCAACCATAGACTTGTTGTTCCAAATATAAATAGCAAGTCACCCCCAAGATAGGGCTATGAATCCATAATAAATGGTGTCTCCTAAGGGTGTCTATTGTCCACTTATAGCAAGCTAGTTTCCTACAACCATCCCAATCCACCATCTCTCTTCCCCACAACCTGCACAACCCAAGGAATGGGATCCCCTTCTCTGATCCATAGTCCCTCGAGCCATCCCCCTTCCCTCGATGGCTCCAGTACAGGTTGGTTTGGAATCTCTCTTGTTGGGAACTCTAGAGAATTACAAGTGCAACAGGAAACTCTAAAAAAAAACATTTTCTTTGCACAAATATATATATATATATATATATATCCTTTACCTACCTAACAACTTGTTTTTTCATGCATTATACATCTCCCACAAGCTTCCCACAAAACCCACTATGGATTTCTTCCAATTCCATCACTTAGCTCCCTCTTGTTGTCCCAAAATATACTATAAGAACTTCCCTCCTTTCCCATAAGAACTTCCTTTTCCCCCAATCCAGTTGACTTTCACTCTCCCCAATGTTGATTGTACTTCAACCCCATGATCCCAATAACTATGGGATGTTACTCCTCATACCCACCCTCTTACATGTATTCAATGATTGGGCTCTCATGCACTCAAGGAGAAAATTAGAAGGTTCACTCAAATAAATAATCTTAGGAAAAAAATGTGGGATTTAAAGCACATGAATAAAAACCCCCTTAGACCCCTCCTCTCTTGTGGAAATCTCAACCCCAGTGACTTTGTCTATGTCCATCTGCAATCCCAAGTCAGGTTTGATCCCTGGGTGATTTTAATGGCTTAGATTCCCTTGGGTCATGGTTTCTTAGACCACAGCTAGTCTCGTAGGTAATGGACATGCTAGCAAACAAATAAAAATATCTCGGTGAATCTAGGTGTCATTGAAAACATATTGATTGGTGCATAATGTTCTCCTCATGAAATTGAACTTTATGCTTGGTGATTGATTTGATATGTCAACATCTATCCCATTCTATGTAGGTTTCACAGGGAATGCTAATCATATCACCTGGAACATCACTTCTGTCACATGGGTGATCATATCACCCACATACCAGCTAGTGAATCCAGGGGGTTCATTTCTCAATCCTGCAACCAACAATGTTGCATAGTATAATGTAGTCATCAAACTTCTATCTGAATCTTTTTCTCTCATCATCCACATATTAGTTGTATATTTGGATTCACAATTAGTTGTGTCATAGTTGAATAATGTCTATCTTGTGAGAAATCCTGCACTTATTCGGAATAATTTGAGGGTACAACTTCTTGAGAGACAGTTTGATTTTATTACTTACGATCATGTTCCTAGAAGTTTAAACACATTAGCTAATTCATTGGCTAATTATGTGTTGGATTGTCATTTGTTTCATTAACAAGAGAATTTATACAAGCATCAATTTACAATAAACATGAAAGATAAATCATCATCAATTAAATTATAACCAAGAATTGAATCATAAGTATAAATAAGATAAAAGGTCGATACATTATGTCCATAAAATATGCAGTCTACAAAATCAAGCTACATGGACCATAATGATACAATATAAAAAATATCAAGTCTATAATCCATAGATGCTAAAAAAAGGGAGACTCTCATCTAGTCATCATCAGGTGCATGTGTCTCATGATATCACACTATCATGTTGGTCATTCACCTCAATAGTCATACAAATGGTCTTGATACCCCTACCATGTGGCATTGTAATCTCTGGGACACATCATCCACCCTCATTATGGGCACACCCATAGTGATCCCCTCAATATTCCTTCGCACTTAGCAAATATTTTACACGGTGTCCTCATCTCCCTCCTCCTAATTTTTATTTTTCTCCTCCCTAGCTCTACAACAGTTAAGGGGCATCCCTATCAATTGAATCGTTCCACATCTGTGTCATAATTTTTGGTGGTTGGTATCATTGCATAACTAAAAATATATATGTATTTTTAAAATCACAAAAAAGTTATGACTTTAAAAAACAAAAACACATCTTCTCTTTCTTACCTATGTCTCCCCATTATGCTTCATGAGGAAGTACCAACTCGATATCATGTCGAAATTCAATTCCAAAATAAGGGTAATTCACGATTATCTACTTGTCCCACCAGTCTAAGAAATTTTGATCTAAGGTGCTCATGGATAGACCTCTCTCAACACAAGCTATGAAATATGTCCACCTCTTCATTTTGCGATCGGATTGCCCAATAAACGAAGTAGAGACACATGGACACATCTAAGGGGATCGCTCTAAAAAGAAAGAGATGAGGATTGAACCATAACCAAATTTTCTATGTTTGCACATCATGTGTCTTGTCAATTGATCCCTCATGTTGACTACCAATCCAAAACACTAGTCATATACTGTGGGCCTCAAGCACTCCAGTGCATAATGAATATGGTCTTGTGAGGCCAAGTGGGGTGTTTTTGATCTATCTACCCAAGTAACATTGAAAAAAATGGTATGTATGGGAAACTAATTGACATCTTTGATCTCTAACTTGTTTTCTCTCTTTCTCAACCCTATTCAACAATGTGTAGCAATGTACCCATCTACGATACCAATAGCACCACCTCTACTACCATCTCATCACACCAAGATAGTCCTATAAGGAAACGTTTTTCATCCACATCTAAGTGAAGTATATCATGACCAACTCTGAAGTACCACTGGTCAGGATCCAAATATCCTATGAGCCTTTGCAACAGCATGCTCTATCTCCTCGTGTTTTGGCTCCAAAAAAAAATTAAAAATCTCATAATCTCTCAATGCATCCAAGTTGACCTAGTCATGCAATGCAACCACATTATCTATCTCATTCTCTCTTTGTTTCCACTCAATCATATTCATTGGCCATGTCCACATTCAAGGAAAAAAATGTAGATTGGTTATCCATCAAATATTTTAGAAAAAAAAAACAGTTTTTATCTATTTTAAGTAGGGTCGTGGTTGTTCCTTGGGATAGAAGAAACCAATCACAAGTTTATCACAGAACAGTCATGGTCAAAGCCTTCTAGACCCAGTTTTTAGGTGTTGAACCCATGGCCATGTAGATACGATGCAAATATGGTTCGACACATCATATTTTTGCTTAAAAGCAAGAGTAGAATGACATAAACATAGAGCAAAAGTTGAGGCCTTACCTGCTCCAGATGGAATGGAATTTCACCAATTAAATCTTTCACAATGTTCACTAGATTTTTTTGAGGTAAAAAACATTTTTCACTAGAGGTAGGTTTTGGCAAGGATAAATGGTAAAAAATGAGCTCAATTGAGCTCAATTGTCCATAAATAGACTAGTTTTTTACCTTTTTTTGGTCCAAAACAATCATTTTTTCACCCTTGTCGAAATGAAGCCCTTCATAAATTATAGTTTCTGCTTTGAAATTGTTTTGAGATTTATATTGGATTTTTTTAACCTTTGGAAATAGTATTATTTATTATTTTTACAGGAGTAGAAGATCATATGTTTGGTACTTTAATATGGTGATCTTCAATAAACTTTGAGGTAAATGTTTCAATCTGGCATATAGCGATAGGTTTTTCCCTGCATTCTAATCTTACATTATTAATTATCATTTGCGTTGGCATTATTCCTTAAGTTAGATCCCATCAAGTTGAGACATTTCCCTCTCTTATTTGTTGCAAGCCATAACTTGCATGGTAGTGCCTACCCTCCATGGGTCACTTAGCACTCATTTTTCCATTTGGTGTCCATGTTGAGTTATTATTCATAGACTTAGAAACCTATATTTATCCTTTCCATGATTTAATATTTAGAACTTCATGCTTCTCTCTTATCTTTTTTGGGCCATGTCTTGAAGGGTTTCCCATTATTTTTGTTTCTTTACAATTGCACTTTCTTATTGCCTCTTTCATCTTTGTGCATATTGTTAGGATGTCATTCACTTCATTATACTTATTTCCATTGAAATCACTTGTGAACTTATCCTTTTTCATCTACTACCTATGTTTTGCAACTTGTATCCTTTGAGAATACACATTCGTGAGTGGATATGAATTTTGCAACACATTTTTTTCATTTTCTTTGCATAGGTCTGTTCCATCACTTGAAATGTAGCAGCGTTCCATTGAGCCACTCATTTTATCCACTACAGTATACTTTTATCTCTTTTTCACACTTACCAAAACTTGAAAAAGATACACACAAATTTTAAAAAAAAAAAACATAAAAGAGAAATAATTCCAATCTGTGTTTGATTCTGTTTGAGTGGTAGTCATTAGTCATTCCTTGAACATGGAACCTATTTGCATCATTTTCTTGCAGTTGGGATTTAGTATTTCTCTAGGAGTTACACCATGATTTTGAGTTATTACTCCTCCAATTGGTTATTCTTCTAGTCATTGTGGATAAATCTTCAATGCCTCCAGCATTGTTTCTTTATATCATTGGTCATGCCAATGTCATTGCCTCCCAAGTCCTCATTGTGTTGCACCATATGTTCAAGGGAAGTATGATCCTGATTCGACCATTATGCAATATTGTTGACCATTCATGTCGTCCATCCCTCTATTACTATGTACTTTGTGGTTTCTCCATTCACAAAAACTTCTTGGTTTTTGTTTTATGTCGATTGATGTGGGATGCATTAACGACCTCATTTTGAGGGATCTCTTCATATAAACACCAAATAATTATATAGGAAGTAGGTCTAGATACCTTGACAATACCTTGGGACTTGAATACATGAGTGGCAGGTTCCCTTGCGATTGAAAATCAATTTACATCATTAAATCATGATTGATCGATTCTACAAGTGTTCAACGTAAACTCATTTATTAACACTTGCTAGATTGTACTATGTACCTTGGGGTCCATCTTCATTATTGGTGGGTCTCATCGCATCTATTAAAAATTCTCATCCATGACCAATAATCATATGATTTCTACCATGTTCAACATCGACTCATTTATTCGCATAATATGGATTTGTATGATCACAGAGCTTGGATTGAAAACCTTAGTCTAGGGGCATCCTCTTTCGATGCTACCTTCTGGAGTTACACGATATTGTATGTTGATTGATGAGTACTTTGAAGACCATGTTGCATTCTCATTTATGCTAAGTGTCTCCCTAACATATATTGTGACATAGATCCACTTTGTATTTTCTTGTGGCTATGATCTTCTGTATGACATGGATCCATCGTTTAATTTTTCATGGCCATGGTCTTGCATTCCATATACTTCATAGATTTGCAATGTATCATGTTGGTGTTCATGCTTATTGATATATCTGAGCATAGGTATGTTTGCATCAAGGATGATTTTTATTTGCTTGGTTGATTGATTTTGCACATACTTCATGATTCCTTGATTTGTAGAACTCCTCCTTAGTCCATTCATCAACATCTATTATTGTAATGTATTTTAGCCATCAGTTCATATTTTGACCTCATACATTAGGGGGCATATATTACACTTCTATTTGGCACCATAGGCCAAGAGAGATGTAATGAACCAAAGTATGCTATCGGATCAAGATGAATTTTCTCATAGAATACTTGATTATCAAAAGAACATTAAGGCCGCATTTTTCCTAATAAAAGAGCGATTGGTTGTGGTTTTTGCATAGATCATACACGGTCAGTCATGGTTTTCCCATATAAAACCTATGGCTACCGGTTAAAGCTTTGGAAAATAGAAATTCAAGAGGAAATATGACAAGCTCTGAGTTGGAAAAAACCAATAGCTTGTGTGGTGTCGTGCGTGCCTCACAAGTGCACATGTATTCCATGTAGCCCTCTATTCTCTCCTTAAGAATCTATAAGAGAGCCAAAGATAAGGTATGAGAATCTATTTGCAAGTGTCCTTATGCTATTGAATTGTAGTGAAAACAATTGGTCGTGATTTTTATACAATTGTTGAGTGTTGGGCATCAGCGTGAGTGTGATCAGAGCTTAGGTGAGAGCTTATTAGCCATTCACTTGGCTATATTTCCATGATACAGTATGGATCATGCGTGTTAGAAAAAGGTGCATTTGTGACTAAGGAGGAGTTTGGGTCTTGGGGATAGAATTACAATGTTTAATCTCGAGGTAACCATTCATGTTGTAACTCTCATTTAATAAATATAGATCTCTCTTCTTTCCCCCAAAAAATCTCTTTATTTATGGATCTTACTGAATCTTTAATGAGATTTTGTGTTGTTCTAATTATCTTGAGTTATTAGATTAAGGATTTATTCATGCAAGTTATCCTTATTGTTTTATGAGGAATGAAGAAATTATTTCTTGTTGGATGATTCTGTAGTTTATTCGGTGAAGCAACGAAGTTAGAGTGAGATCAAGTGAAAGTCATTTGACACTTTGGAAAACCATCAGGAATCATCTTTTCTCCTTCCTTCTCTCGTTTAATTTTGAACATGTGTATTAGAATTAAGAGAAATAAATATGGTATCTATCCCTATATTTTCCATTGAGCTTCACCCACTCAGTGAGGGTTTGATTGCTTATCATTTAGAAAGTTTTCCCTATAAAAGTGTGTTATAATTCCCACTTTTATGGACCATAGTGTATGCCACATTAGAGTATTTGTATAATGGAGCCCACTTAGATCAACCTTCCAATCTAACTTATTTTTCTCTATATCTGTTAGCTCGTCTAGGTTGGCCCATAGTCGACTGCACCACTATACAAGCTAGTAGGTTCAATAGTGGTGAGAGAGGCATGCAGTAAGACACATAGACTCCTACATACAAACAATAAATTCCCTACACTAGTGTTGACGATCTCAAAGGGACACAAGCCCTTCTTATCCCCCCACTGATAGGTGGGGAAATATTTAACCCATTGATGTTGATTCTCCAACTACAAGTTGGGGAAACACCCCTAAAAATTGTTACAAGTGTCCTCTAATTGTCAGCATGATAATTGATTAGCGTTATTTATGCTTTGGCATGTGCCTTTATTTCTTCTTGTGAATCAAACTCTTCGATGGGGTGTTTTGGACCAAGCCAAACCTAATTTATTTTTTAACTTTATCATGACTATGACTACATGATGGGGTGTTTTGGCCTTAGCTAACCCCAATTTCAAGTTTTGCACTTTCTCATGGAGTATGTTTTGAAAACACCTTTTATTGTATTAAATCATGTATGTATTGGGAACATTTGAAGAATTTTAAGAAATGATGAGGCCCGCATTTCCCCCTATGGCCTGCTCCTGTGGTCATATGGGCCGTCGGGTATGACCAAAGTTAGTGGGCCTCAGGGTTGTGGATTTTCAGTATGGTATTCCCTCATATTTTTGAATGAAGGTCTCTTTGTAGTCGGTTTTACTAGCTATCAGGTGGGGAAGGAGCTATCTACATAATTATGCAGAGGTGGATTCTCCCAAATGGAAAACTATGATGATGTGGTGGATTACTTTCCAAATCTGATTGAACTGTCACCCTATATGGGGACAGTTGGTAGCCCCACCCACCCCCTCCTGGTACAGCTGGCAGAGGAGATTCCATCGGAAACGCGAGGCGATTTCTTTTCATAGTTCTCTGGGGTTTTTAGTTTTTACTCTGTGCAAGAAAAGGAAGCTCTTTCTTGGCTGGATGGAGTTGTTGGATCTAGAGTGGTTTCTTCTCTAGGTGGCTTCGCAATCAATTTTCCTCCTTCTTGCTCAGTTTCCTGGTGCAGTTCGACTCCCCTGCTTTTCGAAGGCACCTTTTCCCCCATTCAGCATGGGTTCACCCCTTCTTTGGCCACGGCTAACCTCTCATGGTCATTCTTGGATCCCAGTGTGATTTTGTTCCCCCCAACAAATCTGAGGGAGAAAGGGGTTTTTCCTAAGGTCTTTCTAGGTGTGATTCTAGCGAAATCTACTTTAGGGCATGCAAACTCATCTTTGTTGGAACAAGTTCCAGCCCCAGACTTATTCAACCCTTATGCGGATCAAGCTTACTTCTCGAAACAGTTGGAGGAGTTAGTGGAAGGGTTTATTGCCTCAAACTTATGGCCCTCAAATTCCAGCGAGTGGGACTCAGTTTTTGGTGGGGAGCCCAGAACCAACACACAGTTGAATTGGGACCAAGGTCTTTCGGGAGCTCTGGATTCAAGGCAAAGGAAATGGAATAAGTGTGTTGGCTCTTCCAAGGAAAACCCTAATTTCATCCTTGGTGATGATCTAACTCTCTACGGGGTGGCAAAGATGGAAAATAAAACTATAGTAAGGAAATCATATGGACGCCAATTCAGTGAGAAGACTCTTAAGTCCTAGGCCATGACAAATTGGGGCACGCCATACAACCATCCTCCAAGAATTAGTCACATGTCCAGAGGTTGGTTCATGATTATTTTTTTGGAGCAGTCACAGGCTACGACCGTTCTCCAAAAAATTTGGTCCATAGATTCTTCGTAGATCCTAATGAAGCTTTGGAATCCTACCTTTGATGTTGCAAGTGAAAGGCTGGACTCCATCCCAATATGGGTTCGGCTGCCAGGCCTTCCACCACACCTTTGGACTGAAAAATGCTTCCAAGCAATTAGTAATTTCCTAGGGGAGTTTTTGGATGTTGATATGGGATTCTTAGAATCTGGAGAGATGTCGGTGGAAAGGATTCTAAATTTACTAAACATCAGAGAAGGGCTTAGGGAATTTCTTAAATTGACATATTTGGGAAGGACTAGGGTACAAATCCTATATTATGAAGGGGTGCCCTTTCGATGTAGGAGGTGCCATGAGTATGGGCATATTTTTAAGGATTTCAAGTCCTCCATGAGGGGGCGCAGGAACAATTGGTCTACTTTGAAGAAAAAAATTGGACAGGGGTGCCAAGAGAATTTGGGTGTCAGCTCTCCCTCTTCAGGGTCGGCTTCAGTGGGTACTTTGTCTTGTGTTTCAGTTGGGACTCGGATCTTGGTGGTTGATGAGTCGGCAGTACAAGAGGGTGATATATCGAATTTAGTCCCAGTCGCGAGGGATGCGACAAGTTCAAAAGTATGCCTGGAGGTAGTTCCATAGTTTTTGATCGACAAACTTTTGGGTATGCACCTTACTATTTCTCGACCAATAAATGGTTTTTTTTAAGCATTCAATTTATCTTTGGTGGATTACAGTCACTCCCTTCAGAATCTTCCCTTTCCAAACACTTTGGCTCTAATTCCTTTTCCCAAGCCCCTGCATTCTTCCTTTCCATCCTTGGCCAACTCTTCTCTCTGTCTGGACTCTCTGCCTGGATCCTCAGTTTCCCAGTCATCTGAGAATTCTTCTTCTAATGGGTCTGAGGACTCAACAATTTGTTTCCAACTCTGTAAAATAACAGTATCCATTCCCACTGCAGACTACAGAGGCCTGGGCCCAAATCCATAGATCCTGAAAACTAAAAAGGGACGAGCCAGAAACTCACACCTCTCCAAGGCTCAATCCTGAGCACTAGTCGACACTGCTTCAGGGCGACAAAAGTCAATTGTAGGAGCACTTAGAGCAGCAAAATCCCTAGTTGGGGTTCCTCCATGAAACTTCTCACTTTTAATTGCAGGGGTTTGGCGAGTCCCCAAAACAAAATTCCACTAAAGCGATTGGTAATTATACACCAGCCTAATGTAGTTCTTTTTCAAGAAACTCTAGCACATGAATCCATGGCTACCAAGGCTCTAACTTCCCTCCTCTCGGGTTGGTTTTTTTTGGGTTTGGATGCCAGTGGTAGTTTGAGAGGTTTATTCATTAGCTGGAGAGGTAGATGTATCAAGCTCTTAAACTCCTATGATTTTGACTATTGTCTAGGGGGTGACTTTCTGGTGGAAGGTATTGGAAAGGTGATCAGAATAATCAATGTTTATGGCCCTCATACAGACCGGATCTCTTTTTGGGAAACTCTACTTGGTAAATACCTCTTGAAAAATGACTTTCAAATCTTAGGGGGAGATCTAAATTTCTCTCTAGAGGAACCTAAAAGTTGGGGACCCTTAGCCCACCTAGAAAATCAAGTAATGTTCTTCAGTGACCTATTGTCTTCCAATGGGCTCATCGATCTAGATCCACTAAAGCTACTACCCACTTGGAGGAATATGAGGGTAGGGGAGGCCTGTATAGCAAAAAGGTTGGACCATTTCCTGATTTATGAACCTTTATAGATGCTTCCATTCCAATTTCGTCAATGGATTGGAAGTGGGGGCGAATTGGACCATTTTCCAGTATGGTTCGAAATGGAAGGTGGTCCTCAAAAGCCTGCAGCCCCATTTAAATTCAACTCTTCCTGATTAAAGTATGACAGTTTTCATCATTTGGTCAAGTCCATGGGAAAAAAAAAAATAGAAAGCAAAGGAACATGAACTCCAAAGTATATAGAAATAGTTGAAGCTGATACAACAAGATTCAGATTCGGGGTTCACCTCAAGCTCGGCTCGAGACAATCTGAAAAGGCTTGAGGCTAGGCATAGGCTTATGTTGGCGGATCAAGAAGAAACTTGGAGGCTAAAAATCAGAGTTATTTGTCTTGAGAACAGAGATGAGAATGCAAAATTATTTCAAGCTTATGCCAAGGGGAGGAGAGGAGACAACACTATTTGGAGCTTAAAGGATCGGGAGGGCAGATCCGTCACTTCCTTCGAGGGCCTCGCTAGCTTGGGTAAAATCCATTTTCAGACCTTATTCAAAGTGAATAGGAAAGTCAACATTGTAGAGATTGTAAAGGTGGCACTATACCTTCCAAGATTCGTGGATGAACAAGGGAACCAAGATTTATTTTTTGAAGTCACTGAAGTGGAGCTAAAAGAAACACTTCTTAGCTTCCAGGTGGATGGACAATTGAATTCTACAGGGGTTTCTTTGATCTAATCGGAGCAGATCTATTAAAATTCATTGAGGAATCTCGTACCAATGGAAAAATTCACAGTCCCTTCAATTCAAATTTTATAGCCCTCATTCCTAAGGTAAATGATCCTCGGTATTTTGATAAATTCAGGCCAATCTCTTTATGTAATTATATTTACAAAATTATTGCCAAAATCATAGCTCGTCAGCTAAATCTTTTTTTATCGAAGGCCATATCCAAAGAACAATTTGGGTTTTTAGAAGGGCGTCAGATTCATGAGCCAATAGGGGTAGTGTAAGAGGGCCTACACAGCCTAAAGACTGCAAGAGAAAATGGGGAAATCTTAAATATTGGTCTATCAAAAGCATATGATAGAGTGAACTGGGCTTATATGCGACTTCTTACACATCTCAGATTTGAAGTTGCCTTCATAAAATGGGTGATGGCATGCATATATTTGGTCTCATTTGTAGTCCTTATCAATGGGGCATATTCTCCCTTCTTCATTTCAGAAAGGGGTATGCGTCAAGGTTGCCCCTTATCCCCACTCCTTTTTTATTTTGGTAGTCGAAGGACCGAGTAAGGCTATAGATATTGTATCCAGGGTAGGGAACTTCCAAGGAATTCAAGTAGCACCTAGGCTGAGGATCACACATTTATTATTCATGGACGATGTCCTCATTTTCTGTAATGGTCAGGTACGAGATGCATAAATCCTAGCATAAATTCTAAACCTCTTCCACTTTGCTATAAGTATGCAAATAAATTCCCAAAAATCTACCATCACTATCTCTAAAATGAATAGAGAGGAAGTGGTTGTCCATCAAAGGTTTTTTCCTTTCACAGTTCAGGACATTTCAGAAGGCCTAAAATACTTGGGGTTCCATTTGAAGCCAGACAAATATAGAAAAGAAGACTAGAAATGGTTGCTAACAAAACTTGAGAAAAGGTTGAATGGTTGGAATTTTAGGTGGTTATCTAGAGCAGGCAGACTCACTCTGAACAAATATGTTCTGGAAGCCATACCAGTATATTGGATCTCATTGGCATGGATTCCAAAGGGGGTGCTTGAAAAAATTAGGAGGACTTGTTCTCAGTTTATTTGGTTTGGATCAGGGGATAAGTATACCCAACCTTGGACAAAATGGGAACATATTGCGATGCCAAAAGCATTGAGAGGATGGGGGCTCAAAAATATTTGATTGTTTTACAAGGCCCTAGAGGCAAAGGTATGTTGGCATATTATTTAAGTTTCCAGTTTGTGGACACAGGTAGTCACACAAAAATATGTCTCCCCAGATTCAGAGAAGATTGGATCAGAACTCCAAAAAAATATGCATATCATTGCTCGATTATTTGGAAAGCGATGATATCCTCGTTCTCAATGGTAGGGGATAGTCTTGCATGGAGGGTTGGTAAAGGAAATAATCTTTGCATTGGATCCAATCCTTGGATAGGTAGTGGGAATTCTCATATTCTTCCGGAATAATTAATCAATCGGCTTCACATGCAGGGTATATTATTCATATCTCATCTATTTGATCCCCACTCAACTAATATATGGAACCAAGGATGGAGAAGTGTTATATCACTAGGCTTAAATGGAGATTGTGCAGTCTTACTAGGAAATTATATTTTAGCACTTAGAAGAGGACACATCAAACTCTCGGACAGGGAAGATGAACTAGTCTAGAAAAAGGACCCCCTAGGCTCCTACACTCCAAAATCTCGATAGATAGCTCTGAATATAGACCCAATTCAACAAAATCCTAGATGGTGGTGGAAGGGCCTTTGGAAGCTGAAATTCCCCAAAAAGAAAAAATTTACATGTGGGCAGCCTTAAACAATAGAATCCCAACCTAGGATAATCATAGTAGGTGTTAGATAGAAGGATCGGGTAGATGCTCACTATGTAAAAATGCAAATGAATCCACTTTCTATATACGCATCTCATGTCCCTTCTCCAAGAAATTTTGGACCGAAACTTCCTCAAGCCTCAGGTAGAGATGCATATGGACCGGAGACACTTTGGAGTTGGCTTGGAAAAACTGGTCCCGTGACCCAAGCAATAAGGAACTAAAACCACTTCCTCTCTTAATCAGTTGGGGAATCTGGCTAGCATGGAATGAGAAATGCGGTGATATTCAAAGAAAAAGCCTCTATACCATAAGTGCTTGCAGCTCAAAGTCCGTCAATCTTGTCACACTTTCCCCAGACCAAAGAAGCTCCAGCCTTGTGGGTAAGACAACAAGAGGATATATACATTACAAAACCATGGGCTTACTTCGATGGAGCCTCTCATAACTCCAATTGTGGGGGGGAGTTGTTCTTCATTTATCAGAAAACCATTGCTTTCATTTAAAAATGGGGTTGGTTAGGGGGACGAACAATTATGTCGAACTATTGGCACTGAAGCTTTTACTCCTATTTTTCAGAAAAAAGGAAATTCAACACACATATTTTTGGTGACTCTATGAACGTCATTAATTGGACAAGAAAGCATCAAATTTTTCACAATATATTTATGTGTCCTATACTAGAGGAAATTTATCGTTTGATGGACATATTTGATACTTTGGTTATCTCTCATGTCTACAGGGACAGGAACATGGTAGAGGATTCTTTGTCCAAAGATGGTTTGTTACTCTCACTTGCCCAATGGCACATAACAGATAATAAAAAATAAAAAAAGAGGAAGACACAAATGCTTTTTTTCATCGACTGTTTATAGAGGAACACGGCCATCTACGGATTGAAGAACCAAACCAAATTCAACAAGGTTGATCGGGACTGTTTAGACAATACTCTGTGGGACTATATTTTTCTCAAACTTTTCAGGCTTCTTCATGGATTATTTTCTCTTTTTTGTACATCACTTACAACTTTTAAACATTTCAGCAGTAACACTGTTGAAAGGAAATAAGGAAAAAAATTTGGGCACCTTCTGAGTGTGCCTAGAAATCATTTCTGATCTAAAAAAAAAAATTATTTAACCCTATATGTATCAGGGAATCTTTTGCTAGTATTATTCCACCTTGTTCTGGGTGAGGTATCTTTAGATTATCTGGTAGGCATGTCAATTTGGCTCACAAAAGCTAGTTTCTCTCAATTACCACTTTTTGAGATGGTTTTTGGTCCTTCTATATTCTCTGACAATCCACACACAGTTGGTGTGTTGTGCTTCGGAAGCACCTACAAAATGTAATTTTGTCTCTTTTAAGAAATAAAATTACGCTTTTTTTTAGGAAAAAAAACCATGTATGTATTGCCCATTAATAGAGTTTAAAAGAATATTTATTCAAAAAAATGTTGCAATTATCAAAGTATGATCCATTTTAACCAAAATTCCAATATATCATGCCAAAACAAAGCATATCGAGATACACCAGTTTATCCTGGAGCTAATGCAAAATGGGTAGTTTAACTTAAAATGTAGAAACAATAAAAGCCAAGTTGATAATATATTCATACAACCATTGCATGCATCTTAGTCTCTACCTTTTATGAAATAACAATAGGTTGAAGCTTATTCAATATGTGAAAAGAAAAATGCAGGGTTCAATTGAGAATCTCTTACAAAAAGGAACACACTTGAGAGAAAACCTAGATACCTACAACATCATGGAGAAGGTGATGGGAGAATCGAAGTCATTAGAGACATAATAAATAGATATTCCATATCTAGAATGAGTAGTATGGTGTTTGCAATGATAATTGGTGCATCCTTCCATGGCTTTGTTCTAGATCTAAATACATTAACATGATGTAGTTTGGAGGGTTCTCCACTCTTCTCATAACTACATCAACCTATAGATTTCTTTATCTCAAAGGTAACTATCAAAGAATTTGTGATAACTCTCTAAACCAATATCAACAATCCTAAGAAAGCGAACACCAACCCAGACACAAAGTTGATCAAGTTGTGAGGGAGTGCAAAGAGAATCGCCATAGTTTCTACCATATCCCTCCAAACCATCGTATGAAAGACAAGATTCATATATTGGCCTTGGTAATATTTGACATCAGAACTTCACTGCAAAAGGAATAGATGGGAGTTTGTGCTCCAAATCCCAAGCCTTAGATCAAGGGATGAACAAGACTGCATTACACTGAAATAATAAAGTAAAATAAATAAATAAAATAATAAATAAAATAAAATAAATCCTCCAACCACATACTTGATTGGATATCTACATAGTATGTTATTTTTTATCACCTTGTTAATTTATGGGATGTGTGTACTTTCCATGATGGTAATATTAGATTTTGGACGTTTGGTATTTTTAGCTCAAGTTAGGTGGTGGAGTTTTAGCTTGGAATTGGAAGTTAGAACAATTTTAAGTTAGCTTTTGCCACATTTAATGCCCTATAGGAAAAATTAAAAAGTGATCTACATAATTATCTCTCACCTCATAGAACCCTACTAAAATATTCAACAATGGTTTTAGTGGACCATAAAAAATAAAAATAAAATAATAGTAGTTAGAATTCAGGTTGATAACACAATATATTCATTAAGTTTGTATAAATATTAAATCTCTCGTAAAGATAAAATAAATAGCTACAATAATGGGAAATAAGAAAAAGAATCATCTCTCAAAAGGAAAACCATGAATTGGTTGTGACAAATTACACCATGATTATCATAATGGAGTGCAATAATGACACAACACCTCCAAAGGCTTGTTTGAATCACAACAACTTTATCTTCACTTTTGAGTAAGTTGTATTCAAAACTAAATGGAGTGCAATAATGATGCAACACCTCCAAAGGCTTGTTTGAATCACAACAACTTTATCTTCACTTTTGAGTAAGTTGTATTCAAAACTAAAATAGACACAAAATATAGGTATGCATAACATGCCAAAAAAAAAATAAAGAATTGTATATTTGAATATGATACCTTTACATTAATTGCAAAGCATTGTCGTAATGTCCTTTAAAATGCAGGTAAATAAAAACTGCAAGAGACTCAAGATTTTTTGAAGATAATGTTAGCCAAGTTTTAGGAAAAAAAATTGTAACTACACACAATTAGTTACTAGGTTAAATAACCAAGGTAATCAGAATCAATTGGATCTACAAAGAAAAAGCCTAGAACATGAACTAGCTAATTATTTAAGACGGCTAGCTAACTTATAAGGGTGTTGAAAGACAAAACATGTCAACAAGAAAATACTTAAGTGGATGAAGCAAAAGATTTTTCGGGTGATTATTTTCATCACAGCTATGACCATTCATGATGTGCACCTACCCTTTTTCATTCGAAGGATTATTGCCTTAATCCCTGAAGAAGATGGAAGAAAAACATTTCCTAGAGAGATGAAACTATGGAACTTTTAAAAAAACCTAATTTATGAATGTGTCGCATTGTATTCCTTTACATCATGTGACGTCATTGAATGTTGCATGTTGTAGCACAGTATCCTACGACAGTGTTGCATGTTTCTCATTCATAGGGTGCAACAATGTTCATACGAAGGAAGAAAGAAGAAATTCGAGAAGTTTCCAGAATAGAAGCTTCGAGGATGAGGCGTCCTTCGATCGGTTCAAATCTCACCCAGATTCCTGATTTGGTGAGATCCTAACCTTCTCATCCCTTCCTTTTCAAATCTATAAAAGGAAACATCTCTCATGAAGAAAGGTAATCATGAATAGTGGTCAATCCTGGCTTTAGCTTCGGCTTTGTTAAGGTGACTTTTGATCTAGATGGGTTGGTATCAAACCTATGGTGTCATAATTCATAGAAGCAAAGGGTGTGTGTTGGAGCAAGGAATCATTGGGAGGGACTTCATAACATCAAGGCTCGGTTGTAATCTCTTCCAATACAACAATATATGTTATTTCCTACAAATGCTATCCATTTTAGGTTATCTTTCCTACAACAAAATTGGTGACTCCACTGGGGAACAATCTTCCAGATTTTTCTCCTGGTTTTTCTTTGACCTTTACCTTGTTTTTGCTTGAGTTTCACCCCCCGAGTCACTGGGTGATCCAGTTGAGACCCGAGACCTACTGGGATTTTTGGAAGAAAAAAAAAAACATTTTTGGTGTTTGTGTCGCACTTTCCTTTGAGATACAGTGCGACAATGTCGCATTGTTCTGGTCTATCACCTGTGACATTGGATATTATCGCACTGTGCTGGTCTATCACCTGTGACATTGGATATTGTCGCATTGTTCTGCATTACAAACCATGACAGTCCTATAGAAACAAATTTTATTTTTTCTCTCTCTTTTGATCTTAGATTTGGTTTTGGCCTGGTTTTTTGTTTGCTTATTCAGTCTTGATATTGATCCTTGCAGTCTTGCGTCTACCTTTAGGCCGTTTTTGCAATTTTTTAGATTTTTATCAAAATTTTCATGATCGCTTTCTTTGTTTTTATCATTTTTGCTTGCTTATGAAAGGGTTATAATCTCTTAGATATGTATTTGAATGTCTTTTAATCTGGTTCTTAATTTATTTTCTCAAAGCATTTCTGGATTATTTAAGTAAAAGAGAACTTCTTCCTTTTATTGAATAATTTGTTTTAAAATACATTGCTTGGATTTCTTTTGCTCTTAAAGAGAATTGTTGTTATATTGATGTATTTAGATCTATCTTTGAAATAAAAAGTTGCAATTCTTTCATTTCTTTAGTTGGTAGGTATTTTAAGTTGCTTTAGGAAGAAACATTGTGAGTAGTGAGCATATTGGTTTGATGAATTTGGGATATTGTGCATCCGGGAATATTAAAGGTTTTCTCTTTCTCATAATATAGATTTCATCGAAATGAAACATCGCATTTTCATTTCTTTGCATGGTTTAGAGTCAGTCAAAAAATCATCTTGTTCATGCCATTTTCCTTGTGAGTAAACAACAACCATAAAATTAACACGTTAATTAAAATCCTTTTAGAAAAAATTACTTTTCACTGGTAGCAAACCTACATTAGATTAGTTGTAGGGATTTGGAATATGTGTTGAGGATAACTTTCCAAACCTATCAAACAAACATAGAATCTTGAGTTAGGGAGAGAAATCCATTTATTGCATCATTATCCTTGGAAGCCCTTCTCACGGAAGGGTCAATCACGAGGTCACATTGGGGCCAGTGGAGTAACTAACCCTGCTTCATTGGTCTTGGTGGAGTGGTTTGCGCGTATTACAAAAGGTGTCTAAAGATATTTTGGGATCACTTGAGAGGATCACACCTCTATGGGAGGCACTTCTCAAGGGGATTTCGGGTCTTAAATGGCCCTGCCCTTGCATGTATACCAGACTATCGATTGTTTCCTCGAGAATTGTTGTTGTAAGTGGTAACCTTAGCAGCCATAATCTTTAGGGTTCATACATGAGGTGACGACAAAGAGGAAAGTATTTGTTGTACCTGGAATAGACGTTGATCAAACTCACTCAGGCTCCTTGGAGGGTAACCCACAATTTTACCATGAGGGAACTTGTACCAAGGTGTAAGTCTGTTAAGTATGTCGCTAACGTAACTGATCCACCCTCTCTATTTCATCCCCTTCTTATTTTTATCTCGCGATGTTGGATTTCATCGCATACTCGTGTGTTCACAATGAGAAGGTTTTTGTTTGTTTGTTTGCTTCCTAGATTTTTTAGCGTGTGCTATTTGTTTTCCTTTGCAGGCCTTAGGTTGAGTCTGTATATATGGCATCAGTTCCTGGAACGACTATCCAAGGGACCCCTTTTCCTGGGGAACCTTTTGTTTCTTCTTCTTATGGAAATATTGGTCCTCATTTTATTCCCACTTTGAGCCTTTCAGGATTCACTATTGGGTTATCGGTATGGTTTTTTTCCAGTCCGGTAATCCTGAATGCACCGGGTGCTTCAAATGCAAGCATTCCACCCCAAGAAAAACAACCTCCTTTTGACCCTTCGCCCATCAGGGCTTCTTCCCTTTCTTCTTCTCCCAGTGAAAGCTCTGAAGCTAGTAACCAAGTGGATAAGAAGAAGAAAAATAAGCAAGGGGACAAGATTCCAACCGCTACAAATCATGTTGGAAACAAACAACTAGCTATTTTTCATCATGTTGGGAGGGTTGATGATGTCATCAAGACTACCGAGACAGCTCGTAAGCCTAAAATCCCTTGTAGGCTTTGTAAGGGTGACCATCTTAAGGATTTTCTTGATCTTCCCAAGGTATTAGAAGTGTGGTATACGGGTTCCCAACAACCCACGTCGCCAGCCTTTGTACATCATGTTGATGACAACCCATCAACTAGTCATAGTACAGTTGGGTAAAAGAAAAGTAGAGTCAAATTTCCTTGTAGATTATGTGAAGGAAGTTGTAACACACCCAACCCATTAAGTACCATTTTAAGGGATGGATATAAAATTTTCTCTTTCCTATAGCGTCTTTGAGTTCCTTGAAGAGAGACAACATTGCCTTCTACTCTCTGGGAGCTTTCCAACAACTAGAAGCTCGTCCAAAACTGAGTTATGGTTCGAGATTTAAGGCCTTCTAAAGTTTTTTGGGTGTCATTGGCCAATGGCCACCCCCTTCGCCATGTGGCTTCACTTCCTTTGTACCATCCAACATGGCATTGTCGTGGCCCCGATCATCATCCTTTGGAAATGACATGGTCATGGAAGAAGGGTTTATATGGAAAAATCTTTGTCGAGTTGTCGCAGGCTTATCAGCTTCCAACTCGGTGCTTCTTGTTTTTCCCTTTTTACCTTACCATGCGACCGACAATGGAACCTATTCCTCTGGACTTCAGCATTTCCATGCTCTTTGTATAGCGTTGAAGCTTCTCTCCACCTTCGGATCTAACGGTTAATATTTACTCGTACTTAACCAATCATTTTGACTTGATTAGAAGGGAGGGGTCCCACATCTAATTTGGGTCCAATCCCATGATGCCACATGGATCCATCCAGACACGCCACATCACCATGACGCACGCGGGCCCGTCCTATCGGAGCTCGACACTACAACAGGGAAACTTTGGTGCTTTGGCACTTCGACGCTTCGGCGCTTTAACCATTTTTCTTTATTTGCAAATCCTCCAAATTTTCTAACACCGAAGTCCTACCACATGGCTCTAGCCCTTTTTGGAGTTTGTGTCTCAGCACTCCAAACACCCGGAGTTTCAAAGTCACGAACTCCCAGAGTGGGTCCCTCTTACGTATGTGGCGTTATGCATGGGTGTCCCTACTACCATCTGCCACCTGGAAGATACATGACGATGATGCCACATTGACACGTCGTACCCATCTCTCCAACTCTATACCATATACGATAAATCAGTAGGACACGTGGCTTAGCCACGTGCTGACATACACTGGCTTTGTCACATGATCAAACTCCACGATGTACTTTGTCCACATCCTTTGTTGACATCACTTCAGCCTTCGGCGCTTTGGGAAAACTCCACACCTTGCATCCTGAATCACCCGATGTGAGGTTTAGCCGAAGAGCCGAATAACGATCGAACGGCCCATAATCTTCCTTGGTTTGATCCAACGGAAGACATTTGGAAGAAGACAAGGGTGACACGTGGCCCAATCAGCTGGTGACACATGTCAAGGTCTAATTGACACATAAGGTCTATGAAATTCACGAATCAGGGTGACATGTGGCACACCTACTATGGGTCCACATCACCCTAGGTGACATCAGCATGCCACGTCACTCCGACCTTAGGTGCTCTGACGATATTCTCATTCACCAACATGTTGAATCTCTCAGAGTAAGACTTCGTCGAAGTACTTTACACTATCCTTTCACTAGTCTCGATCTAAAAGTCAAGAAGGGTCTTGAAGAATCCTTAGATCCACAGTCCACGTTGCTTCGTGGCTTCGGTGTTCGGGGTTTTGTTGTGTAATTCCCTTTTTACTCTTGGAGTGGTCAGCATGGGACTGACCATGGTCTAGATCGAACGGTCAAGAGAGGTCCTGAAGCTTCTTCGGATCGACGATCCTCGTCACTTTGCAACTTTGGCGTTCGAGGGTTCCACCCATTTAACACTCTTTTTCTCCCAGAGTTGTCAACATCAGAATGACCTCGACGTAGATCCAACGGTTAGGGAAGATCTCCAATGTCCTCAGATCTACAGTTCTCATCACTTCTTGAGTTCGGCATTTGGAGGTTCCACCCATTTAACACTCCTTTTCTCCCAGAGTGGTTAACGTCGGACTGACCTCGACGTAGATCCAACTGTCGAGGGAGATCCCAAAGTATCCTCATATCTACGGCTCGTGTTACTTTGCGACTGAGAAGTTGATCAGGGTTTAACGATGGGACAGATCCCATGGTCATAGTTAAGGAAACCGCCAGATATCGTTCACCCTGTATGGTAACCGCACCAGCAGGTTTCCTTCGGTTGGTTTTGCCTGTGGTAAATTTATAACATCCCAGAGTCTGGAAGCCAAGATAGCTTAGCTCCTTTTGGACCCAATGAAGGGTTCCAAGGTCCTAGTCCTATGGAACTTTGTCAAGCTCCAAAGGCTACACTCATAACTCTTAGCCAAGATTTGGTTAAGGCCGTGGGCATGAGCCCGTGGTCTCTTGGATGATTGGTTTGAAGGAAGCGCCTTCCATTCACAAAGATTAAGTTCTAAAATAGGGGAAGGTATTTTTGAGGGATCAATGGGATTGAAGCATTCCAGCGAAGTATGCCTTGACTCTTATATTACAAAATCAATCCTCGGGAAAATTCCCTTAAGGATTTTCCAACCAGCACAAAAACCATAATCTTATTCCTAATTTCATTTGAAGACCCATGTCTAATAGTTCTCTTGCTGCTAAGCAGAGGAAAACAGAAACCATTCAAATGCAGGAGTTCACAGAAGAACAATAACCATTACTAATATTACTCATGCAATGCAAATTTTAGCCATAGTCGCAGACATCCAACCACTCATTTCAATTCTAGTACACAGGGTATACAAAATACTTATCTATTACATTCGATCAACGACCAACTCACTGTGGGTGTTTGCCTTGTTAGAATATGAAGTTTGTGTGCTCGTTTTACCATTGACAATACCCTTGTCACCCAACCATAAGTCGAAGCCACCCTCCGAGCACCTTAACCTTGACTGAGAATTACTCCGGAAGCAAACCCTGGGCTAGATAGCCAAACAAGGTGTAGCGCATCTTCCTCCAAGGATAGCACACCAAAAATAGCTGATCAGATAGTCCAAACCTTAGCCAAGAGATAGTCCAATCCAAAACATAACTGCTAGCTGCAGCCGTTGCACCAACAACTCTCCTCCAAACCTACGCAGAAAACTGCAACTGCACTGCACAGAACTGCCTCTCTACAACTGCTGAGATGTGACAAATGAGAAATGGTGCCCTGTATTTATAATGGTTCTGGTAGACTTAATGGGGCCGACTTCTCCTTCTGGGTACCTTTCTGTTCAGTATATTATTATTATTTATGGCCGACTTCTTCTCTTGGAGGCTAATAACCTAATATAAATTATCTTCTTGAATCGACAAGACTTCTAGGGTTATTAGCCAACTTATTAGGGTTTTCTCTTACTTCTCGGAGTCTTCCATTCTCGTCAGGTTTACACGTGGAGGTAAATACCTCCCGCAGCTACCATAATATCAATACTCCCTCCTATCTATGGAGGTATTACAAGTAATGGTCTTGAGCACAAAAACATACCATTCACCCGGTAGCATCAACATAGTCGTCTAGACTATCTCATGACTTAGATCATGAGCATCACCATCACCATCAGTTGCATCATCTCTCGAGACCATACTTCATCTGAGTAATCAAACATGATGCTGGATAAGTCACTCACACCATAGAGTGATACAAGAGCCATTCTATAATCTAGAAGAGTAAATGCTCTGAACCATTTTTCGTCTAGAAAATCTATGTTCATCATTCGTCTGGATGATGATTATCTCCAATAAACTGTTGATAGTCTTCAAGGCAATCAGAACAAAAATAGAACACAATTGTGTCTATCCATAGTAGTACATAACTACAATC
>ML802748.1:33818-75622 GCA_009831015.1 Picea engelmannii | reverse complement strand
AGCACCTTAACCTTGACTGAGAATTCCTCCGGAAGCAAACCCTAGGCTAGATAGCCAAACAAAGAGTAGTGCATCAATCCCCAAGGATAGCGCATCACAAAAAGCTGATCAGATGTTCCAAACCCTAGCCAAGAGATATCCAAGCCAATACTGGAACTAGTTGTTGTTGCACCTGCACCTGCACCTGCAACCCTCCTCCAAACCTGCGCACCAGACTGCAACTGCAGTGCGCACCAACTGGGAAACTGCAATTCTAAGATACTGTCAAATGAGAACTAGCGCCCTGTATTTATAGTAATCCTGTCAGTTTGCTGGGGTCGACTTCTCCTTCTGGGTATGTGTCTGTTCAATATATTATTATTAATTTTGGCCGACTTCTTCTCTTGGAGGTTAATAGCCTAATATAAATTATCTTCTTGAGCCGACAAGGCTTCTAGGGTTATTAGCCAACTCATTAGGGTTTCTCTTCTCGTCAGGTTCACACGTGGGGGTAAATACCTCCCGCAGCTACCATAATATTAACACTTTAAAGGGTTGTTTAACCCTTAATCTTGGTTGAGTTTCGGTGGGCTAGTCTCACCCTAGCTCAACACCTGTTCTCACATCATCTCTAAGGCATAACCATAGGTGACCTAGCAATCTGTTGAAGGTTTAGAGGCTGCAGAAAGGTGCGCTGAAGGAGAAGAATTTGCCAGCTAGAAAGCCGCACTCTGTTTCTGAGCCGAGGAACATTCACTGTCACTACCATACAGGCCGAGGGTTACTACAGTCCTTGTAGCTGCCGCTTGAGGGTTTGGTGGGGCTGTTCCAGCTTTGTAAGGAGGTTCTGAGGTGCCATTCCAGCCCTAGCAACCCTTGTGAGGAGGGCCAAACCCTGCAATTGCTTCCTGGAAAAGGGACGAACCCTAGAACTGTCAGCATAGTGCAGACCAAAGACAAGGGGGAGATGACAGAAGGACAGCAAGGGCATTCTGGAGGGCTGGAGCTTTGCCAGGAGTCCTTTAAGCACAGGTTCATTTGTTTATTGCTGTGGTAGATACTAGGGTTAACTCTGGTGTATTTCTGTTACAAACTGCTGCTATAATAGCAAACAAAGTGCGGATAATTGGATTCTGTGACAGCAGCCCTAAGGGAGGTTTACTGCTGGTTTTATACTGCTACTGTCGGTACTGAACATTGATGATTTGAATACTGTGTTGGGATACTCTTTACTGCTGATTTGGATACACTGTTGAATGCTGTCACTGCTGGTTTAATATTACTGATATCAGATATTGTATAATTTTTGCTGGTGTTATGCTACATGAGCATTGGTTCTGCCTTAGAATCGATTGAATACATTTGCCAACGGTTTGTGGGTGAAATTATTGGGTGGAAGACCGCCCAAAATTGCTTGTTTGCGGTTGACCTAAACCCTTTTCGAAAGCCCTAAAACCCTAGGGATATTACTGTGGTATCAAAGCTGGTGATCTTGCCAGCCTGAGGGGTATCCAGTGGAAGAGAAATCTGCAGCAGTCAACTGAGGTTAAGGACAGCATACTGAGGTTGGAAAGATGAAGACCAAGAAGGAGCTCATGGCTGGAATAAAGTGGGAACTAGCGATAGGCAAGTACCTGCCTTACTATCATGAGTATTTAGCACTGGGTAAAGAGTTTTGTGCAGCTATATCTCTTCGAGTCTATTGCACCATCAAGTATGGAAGCTGGCCCGAAGGCCTAGATGACGATTCCTTCAATGGCACAAGACGAAGATTGAAGGAAGATATGGCAGAAGAGCAGAGGGATCCATTGGTGGCACAGGCACATTCCCATGTGGCGCAGTGTGCATCCAGCCATGATGAGGAGGTGAGCAGATAGGAGGACCAAGCAGTGGTCTATGACGAGGCCATTGACACTAGTATGCTGACAGGGTCTGTCACTAGTACTAATGATGAAGGGGCAACGTCTTGTCCCACCTATGTTGACTTTAAGGATGACGACACAGCAACACCACATGCACCATTAGCAGTGTCCCATGAGGTCCATGACACCAGCACCTGTGACAAGCAGATTGATGGCATACACGTTGAGGATGCTTATGATGACGAGGGTGTGCTAGCACCCCACTACGATGAGCATTCAGTGGGCCATCCCACTTATGACAATCATTATGATGATGAGGGCATGATAGTACACACCTATGACAGAGGATCGGTGTTGGGGAGATGGCCATGGGACATGGATCCTTCTTCGCAAGAGCTATGCATGGAGGATGATGTCTCGCATGAATCCCATCATAACATGGTATCACCTGGTGCATTGTGCGATGATGACAAGGAGAGCACTCTTATAGATGACAGCTCATATCATCTAGATATGGGTGGGCAAAGATTGTTAGCACTGCGTGACTTGAAGGATCGCTTGTTGGTGACCGAGGATTGGATAACACAAGTGTTGATCAAGACCGATGGAGCTGGTAGATTCATTGAGGATCTTATGTGGAGAGCTCAGATAGAGGAGAGACAATGGAGTGGCAAGTGGAGTCACTAGTACTTAGTGGCAGACCAGAAAAGAAGCACTAGAGCAGCTAAAGTCAAACTACCTACAACCGTTTATGGATAGGGACCTTGCCCACAAGTTTGTTGAGGACAAGGAAAGGGAGGTTGAGGAGCTATATTACCAGCTGAGCTTGGTACGCTCTTCACCACTTACAGCAAAAACTCCATTAGATTTGGCAGCCATGGTACAAGCAGGCATGAGTGTCACGCATGTTGAGAGGGAGTAGCCTCTTGTGACGGGGTTGGACGAGGAGCATTCCGAGTTTTGCCGGTACCCAGGGAGAGTTGTGACTCCGAGAGTTTGGATTGCACTCTTAGTTAGTAATGCGGGGATCATGAGCCCTTTCCTTCGGAGAGAACACTAGAGACTCGAGAGATARTTGGGCACCCTCCTTGTGGACCATCCCTCAAGGAAGTATATGTGTGTCCATGGATTGGGTGGACAGGTACATGTTGGGCATGGACACACTTTGGGACACAGATGCAGCTATCATCGGCAGAGTGTTGGGTTTAGTATCGTACACAGGACACCAGATGGGACAAGAGGACACAGTGGTGTACAACGGAATGCAAAATTCTTCATTGGCATACAGTAGTGTACAGTGAAGCTTTGGAGAGTTTCCTCCAGGGAGACCTCTAGACAAAGGCCACAAGCACACCATTGATTTGAGGTTACCCAGGATTGGAGAGGGGATGGGTGAGCCTCGAGGAGCAGCATACATCTCAATGATCGAGCCTCATCGAGGATGTCGGCGATGAGGATCAGGGATCAGGATACACACGGGTTTGTTCCCAGATATCATCATGGGATCTTGGTCATGCCCTTGGAGTTGACCAACACATTAGTCACTCTCCAGTCTTGCAGGCAATTGTCGAAGCATCTTTTGTTGTGGTTTGATGCCCTCAACAGGGCATGGGAGGATCACCTAAGCCAGTTGAGTAGGACAAGTAGCCTCGCAGCAACGGCAGAGACCATCCATTGGGACTTGGTGATCAACATGCAGATTGCACAATGGGAGTCTCAGACTCCATTGGAGCAGTGCACAAAGTTTTCGGCAACAGACATTGGGGGTGGTAGACTTCCAACCTTGATGAATTGCTTTGGATGAGATTGACGACCGACAAAGGCGAGGAAGTGATAGATCAACATCGTGGTGGGGATGACATGAGAGGAGTCGTGGAGTTTTGCTTTTCCCTCATGATACCCAAGTTCAAGGTTAGTCGCAGATTGACAGGTGTTGATTTCACTGAGATAGTTTGGCCAAATATGTTCCACAATAGGGAGTTGTAGGACAGGGCATGGGACCCCGAGATTGCAGTTGTTGGTAGCTCGACAACTGACACAAATGGGATGGCCAGCTTGCGTTCTCTAGAGTTTACCCTTGGGGTGCATATGATTGGTTGCATGGAGGAGCAATCTTCTAAGGAGTTGGTCGTGACTCGACAGTTTATGATCGCTTGGCTCATCGAGGATAGTTTGGCAGGTTCTTTTGCCAGCACCGGGCAGATTAGTGCTATGAGTGGAGGGTGCTTCGCATCATATAGGGTAGTTTGGGACCCTGATGACCCCACCACTTACGAGCAGGTCCGAGAGAGAGTCGCACAGAGGGACTTCGCAGACGCCTTGTCAGGACAAATGGGGGAGTGTATGACTTGGCAGTTGAGCAGGTCAAGACACGCCTTTCAGGCAGGGTTGACACAGTCTTCACCCATTCTATGGGGAAGCGTATGGAGAGACCACATCATTGATCCCCTAAGGGTGCAAAGCATATTGATGGATCGGCCAGCAGAGCTCACACGCTTTCTGGTGATCTCATGGGCAGCACGAATGTCAAAGCTACTTCCCTAGTAGAGGTTGATCAGATCAGCAGGCACGGGATTAACTTCCCGCATTAGTGATTACCTTCAAACAGTTGGTTAGGGGATGGTAGTAAACCGACGAGCTGAGAGGTATTTGCATGATTACATGAGGTCATGGATTGAGTGGTTACATTTGGGCGAGTAGTGCAGTGATACCACTCCTGATAACTCACAGATCACCGAAGATCTGCATCGCATGTGTGTATACAAGCACAAGGGGGAGCATAGATTTGAGATCAGAGATATGGTGTACTTGATGATGGAGCCACTTAGACCGTCTCCATGGAGGAGAGGTGGCGCTGAGAGGGTGAAGGCCACGCCTCTTTGGTCCTTTCAAGGTGATTCAGAGAGCCGGAAAGGAAGCTTACGAGCTACAGTTGACCGCATGTAGCTAAGGTCGCATTATTTACCATGTATCATGCCTCCAGAGGGCGTGGGAACCACAGGACACTACTCCCATTGAGTTACCGCCACTAGATGAGAGGGGACGGATGTTGTTGACTCCTGAGGAGATTATGGATGTCTGAGAGAGGAGGCTAAGAAGCAGAGTGCTTAGGGAGTAGTGCGTCAGGTGGAGAGATTGGTCGATAGAGGATACCACGTGGGAGAGCGAGAATATTTTGTAGCATCCTGGTTTGCGGTTGCTTGAGGACAAGCAATCTCGAGGAGGGAAGACTATCATATCCCCTCCCCTTTGACTCCCATCGAAGGAGGGACACAATGGCTTAGGGGCTCCTCGTAGGCCATAGTCCCCAACCAAAGGGGAGTCGTGGGTCTTAAATAGGCACAAGGAGTGCAACTAGGAGGTTTAAAAGTATCCACTAGGCAGAAGAAAAGAGGAAAAAAACCCCAATGTAAGGGATATGCCACCTATGGAGAGTAAAGGCCCTAACTTGGGAGTTATGTCACCCAAAAAGAAGGAACAAGAAAAAAGAGAAAACTATATATATAAGAGACATTCATTTGAAAAATGATAAGGGATATCTTTGGCTTTTGGAGAGGCGTTGGCCTCAGCTCTGAAAAGGGTTGTTTAACCCTTAATCTTGGTTGAGTTTCCATGGGCTAGTCTCACCCTAGCTCAACACCCGTTCTCACATCACCTCTGAGGCATAACCGCAGGTGACCTAGCAATTTGTTGAAGGTTTAGAGGCTATAGAAAGGTGTGTTGAAGGAGCAAAATTTACCAGCTAGAAATTCGCACTCTGTTGCTGAGCCAAGGAAGATTCATTATCACTACCATGCAGGTCAAGGGTTACTACAATCCTTGTAGCTACCACTTGAGGGTTTGGTGGGGTTGTTCCATCTTTGAAAGGAGGTTCTGAGGTGTTGTTTCAGCCCTAGCAATCGTTGTGAGGAGGTTCAAACCCTGCAATTGCTTCCTGGAGAAGGGTCGAACCCTAGAACTGTCAGCATAGTGCATACCAAAGACAAGGGGGAGCTGACAGAAGGATAGCAAGGTAATTCTGGAGGGATGGAGCTTTGCCAGAAGTCCTTTAAGCACGGGTTCATTTGTTTATTGTTGTGGTAGATACTAGGGTTAACTCTGGTGTATTTTTGTTACAAATTGTTACTATAATAGCAAACAAATTGCGAGTAATTAGATTTAGTGACAGCAGCCCTAAGGGGGGTTTACTGTTGGTTTTATACTGCTACTATCGGTACTGAACATTGATGATTTGAATATTGTGTTGGGATACTCTTTACTGTTGATTTGGATACTGTTGAATGTTGTCACTACTAGTTTAATGTTACCGATATCAGATATTGTATAATTTTTGTTGGTGTTATGGTACATAAGCATTGGTTCTACCCTAGAATCGATTGAATACATTTGCTTATGGTTTGTGGGTGAAATCACTAGGTGGAAGACCGCCCAAAATTGCTTGTTTGCGGTTGACCTAAACCCTTTTCCAAAGCCCTAAAACCCTAGGGATATTACACCATCAAAAGCGCTTGTGAACTAAGATGCATCTACAATGTGTCAACTACATGATAAACTATACAAAATGTGACACAAAATTAGGACATAAAGAGATATGTTGCACCAATATAAGATAGATATGCAATGCAACATCTCGGATCAGCACTTGTTCCATTGATACACGTTGACTACAAGCCAAGTAGAATTCTATCTAAACATGCAATCCCCATGAGGCTCAATGATTACTACTCTTGACCCAGGTGTCAGTCTTAAGAACAGCAATATATGAAAGACAACAAACCAAGATCAAGAATACATTAGAGAAAGGCAAAAAGCCTTAGTTATCTTTTTTGTCAAGAAAAAACTCTTATAGCATTGAATTACTTTTGCATTAGAACAAAAACAAAAATGAAATGCAAGTTGTTAAACTGTGAGTACCTAGACAATCACAAAGTCCAAGGCCACCAACTTATGAGTTGTAATTCTTGTCTATTGATGAGGTGTTGTCATGATCCACTGATGAGTTATCAATGAGATCCAGATCTATAAGTGATCAAATCCATGTATTATAAATTGATATTATGAGATCAATATATTGGTAGAAAATGGCATAAAGCCTTTTCCGCCAGTTCTTGTCTTGTCTTGCTTGTGCTCCGTTTGAGAAAGACTAGTATGGTATATCCGATGGGCACAACACATGAAACATCCTATTGATCTTTCAAGCACAGGTCGCTACAAGTAAAGTCGTAGGTCGCTTTATTTCCTCTTTCTCTGAACTATAATGATTTTGTTATTTATCCTTCTTGGATTTTAATGTGGGATCATGCATATCATAAAAGAGAAGAAAGAAACAGATGCTAGAAGTGTCATGATCATGTAGATCTATTGTTGTGTGTAGTAAATATTTCCTCAAGCAATTTAAACTGCCATATTATGTTTTCTTGAGAGGTTCAACAGTGCTAAGTTGAACTTGAATCCATGGTAATGTTCCATGGAAGGCCATTGAAGCATAGGTTTTCTATGTATTTATGCTTTTGTTGTTAGATCTAGGTTTAACATAGGTGTTTTCAAAAGCACATGTGGCATAACGCTATCCATATTTGAACTAAACACGTTCTTTAATATTTAAGCATAGGTTATCAATCTATTAAAAAATGGTTTATATAATTATTTATTAATAGGTTTATTGAAATATATTCATTGTTTTCTAAGCATTTGTGATACTAGTGTTAATACATACTTTTAGTGACTATATCATTTGTTGTTATTTTTTACTATAATATCTATCAATTATGTCATTATATTTTATCAACGTGTTCTAACTTCTTAGTTAAAGGATGACAATTTTGGTCATTAAGACAATCTAACCTACAAGTCTTATTGGAGTCGACAAATTCAACTCAACTTTTTATAGTTTTACCAAATTTCTAGAAGGGGAAGATTGACTAGTTTGCTACTAGATTTGAAATTCTTGATTGTTTTGGAGTATTACTTTACCTCTTTATTTCATTTCATGTGAAGTGAAGTATCTCAAGCAGTTTTCTTTTCTTGGTCAAACTTGGAGGAAAAACGATAACTTACCCAAACTTAAATATGATAACTAGAATACAATGGTAATTATCTAGAGAAAGAGTTTTACAAAACAAAAAAATTATATAGTGCTCTTCTCTAATGTTCACAAAATAATCTCAGACCTAGAAGTTTTAATGAACTATAATGCCAGTAGTATTCTTTAAATGATGAAATTGTGAATATGTATGCATCTACAATCAAGTAACTAGGAGGTCACTATTGTCTATTTCATATTTTTTTCCACAGAATTAAGATCGTAATTTTATTACAAAAAAAATACAAAAATACATTTCATAGAATGTTAGTCGACATTTTCATTAATTCACCCAATAGGGATTGCCTATTTCATATTGCAAATATCTTGTTCATATCATGAAATAGGCAATCCCTATAGGGTGAATTAATGAAAATATCGACTAACATTCTATGAAATGTATTTTTGTTTTTTAAGTAATAAAATTACGATCTTAATTTTGTGGAAAAAAATATGAAATAAACAATAGTGACCTCCTAGTTACTTGATTGTAGATGCATACATATTCACAATATCATATCTTTTAAAGAATACTATTGGCACTACAATTCATTAAAAATTTTAGGTCTGAGATTATTTTGTGAACATTAGAGAAGAGCACTGGAGAATTTTTTCTCTTTGTAAAACCCTTTCTCTATATAATTACCATTGTATTCTAGTAATCATATTTAAGTTTGGGTAAGTTGTGGTTTTTCCTCCTAGTTTGGCCAAGAAAAAAAAACTGCTTGAGACACTTCACATGAAATGAAATAAAGAGGTAAAGTAATACTCCAAAATAGTCTAGTCAAGAATTTCAAGTCTATGAGCAAACTAGTCAATTTTCCCCTTCTAGAAATCTGATAAAACTATAAAAAAGTTGACTGGAGTTTGTCCACTCCAAGAAGACTTGTAGGTTAGATTGTCTTAATGACCAAAATTGTCATCCTTTAACTAAGAAGTTAGACACATTGATAAGATACAATGACATAATTGATAGATACTATAGTAAAAAATAACAAATGATGTAGTCACTAAAAGTATGTATTAACACTAATATCACAAATGCTTAGAAAACAATGAATATATTTCAATAAACCTATTAATAAATAATTATATAAACCATTTTTTAATAGATTGATAACCTATGCTTAAATATTAAAGAACGTGTTTAGTTCAAATATGGATAGCATTATGCCACATGTGCTTTTGAAAACACCTATGTTAAACCTAGATCTAACAGCAAAAGCATAAATACATAGAAAACAATAACATATCTCTTTACACCTATTAACAAAGAGTTATATAACTACCTCAGTGGGCTAGCTTGAATGATTGAGTGATTTGAACTCCATGCAAGAGGTCTCGGAATCAATCCCCCAAGTTAGTTACCTATGTTGCATGCCTCACTCAAAGTCCTTACCAAGTCAGAGACTATAATCAATACCAATAAATTTACACTAAGTATTATCCACAAAATATAAGAAGTGTCCAAGGTTTTCCCACAAAATTTTCTTTAAAAAACAACTAAATAAATATTTTTCTATACATTAATAACTTATCTTTAAATATAAAAAAACATATTTAATTAAAATATAGTTGGACCTCTACCGCAAGAGTTTTTGAAAACAGTTATATTAAACCTAATCAATGTCAATAAAGTTACACTAAGTATTATCCACGAAATACACACAGAGAGTCCAAAGTTTTTCCAAAAAAACAACTGCATAAATATTTCTCTATACAATAATTAAATAACATGTTTAATTAAAAAATTGTTGGACCTCTGCCACATAAGTTTTTGAAAACAGCTATATTAAACCTAGATCTAATTTATATTATTTTTACCTGGAGGACCTGTTCCATAAAACCTTTTTACCATATTTCATATTGAAAAAATACAAAACAGAGAATAAAGGGGGGTTATATACATGTTAAGTCATCTCGTTAACCAAAACTCATGAGAACGAACAGGCAAACTACCTACATTTTTCAGTGTTGTGGTCCAAGAAGACTTTTAGCTGCTGCTGTGAGGCCTGCGAAGACATCAACATTCTGCTGACAGGGAGAGTTTTCGCCATCAGCTAACTAGGCAACGTCATCCATTGTCCTCCACGTCAGTTTCACCAGCAGACCCCAAACCCAAGTTGTAGGGAATCCGTAGTTCTGCATCATCCATGATCGTAGGGAGTCGTCTCGTCTTGACGCTATCACTACTTGGAAAATGGGCAGACGAAATCATTGAAGGTTGGCTGAGCAATGTCCTCCTATATCGTTAGCTTGGTCCTCAGATATTTAATGGATGTAGTACCCGCACGTCCAAATATGCGTGTCTTTAAAATACTGGGAAAAATCAATAAATGAGGCATAAATGCAAAAAGCAATGCAGAAACATAAATTCAAAAACAAAAACAAAAAGAAGAAGAAATTAAGATTAAACATCAACAAATAATAGAAATGAATTGAAATCCACAAAAGAAAAGAAAGGGCGACTGTTGAAAAATGAAATCGAATACACTCAAACAGAAAATTATGAATGAGCATGATATGAATTCAGAAAGCCTTCTCAATCTATGTCTCAGAATTCAAAAAGAAACGTAAACTGTATCTGGTGATCAATTTCTTGAATGTAAGTATTTAAGTAGATAGGAGGGAGGAAGCACAGCCATCCGCCCATCCAACGGCTATTTACAAAAAGCAAAATGCCAACCCCACACCTCCCTTCTTAATTTTGTTACTCCTAGAGGTTCCCAGCGTTGAAGGTTTGAATTTACCAGAGATATGATGCAAAGGAAAATCGTACACATGCAATACCTTCCTACACATGAGCAGATTGCAGACATCTTCACCAAACTAACTTGATGAAGAAAGCCTCCCTAGTTGAGAGGGAGTGTTGATGACTCCAGCCAAGACAAAATTCAAAGTACATCTGTGTGAGACTCGGCATAATGAAGAATGCCTCCCTAGCTGAGAGGGAGTGTTGATGAATGCAGCTATGTGAGACATTCTCCAGCTTACAAACCTGGGAGAAAACCCCTAAGGGTACGTGGTTCTTGCCTGAGACAGAGCTAGGAACGTAGAGATGACCTCCTCCATTCAGAGAGTTGAGAAGAACTCCAGATGATTATCCAGTGGGAAAGGCCATCTGTTGAGTTAGACGTGCCTGTGACCGAGCACAAGGTGAACATGTGAAATCCCAAAGTGCTGGGTGCATCGTCATGTGAACAGAAATGAAGATGATGTATTAGCCTCCTCTAAGCAACAGAGTTAACGAGAAGACTCCAGATGATTCTTATGTGTGAGGCAGTGGGAAAGAAGATCTGTAGAGTGGACGTGCATGTGGACGAGCACAAGTGAACGTGTGAAGATCTGGTTCTTCTGTGTAATGCAGTGAACCAGAGATATGACATCCCTATGGATGTGCCCCTAGTGGATGAGCACTAGTGGGTGTATCATATCCTTTGCTATATATTGTTCAAGAGTCAAACTTGCCTATAACCCTAATTTTTATGCAAAGGGTACAGGTCGGCCCCACCTTAATGTGATTAATAATAAATATAAAAGATAATTAATCTGGTTAATATTAATTATAATAATAATAATTATAATTATAATGTGACTTGGATAGGTCAGCCTTGTTGAGCCAATAGACACTTTTGTTGATGGGACGAGTCTAATATAAGTAAAGGAAGATTCCCCATTGTGGAATCATATCCTTATGTGAGTTTGGAAATTTCAGCAAGTACATCTACTTGGGAAAAGGTGCGCACCTCTCTTGGGCGCTAGTCTTCTAGGGTTTGAGCACCCTCTTGTGTGCTAGGTCTTTCTTGGTGGTGAAGGTCTTTCTTGGTGGTGAATATAGCAAAGGATTTGGCTAGGTTTTCTTCCCTTGTTGAGAAGGGTTTCCCAGGATACTTCTTGTGTTCTTGTGCATGGTGTTTCTTCTTGTGATCTTGGTTGCTGCAACACTCTTGTTTATGGTTAAGACAAATGCAAATTGAAATGGACTACATGCTTAACCTAGCTTATTGAAAAATCAGCAAAGACCCTTGGATTGGAGGTCTGGAGGTGCCCAGGTTATCTCAACAACTCGTAAAGTTCCTTTATGATAGAAACTTACACTTTCTAGCAGAGATGCCTATAATCAAGAACAGGCTAATTGGTGGACTGCAAGCTGGAGGAAGGCTAATGATTTGGGTATTCAGAAACATATAGTAGATGAATGGAACCAAGATGTAAATGCACTAAATCAAACCTCAATCAGAATACATGAGCAATCTGACAGCAATCTCTGGGCAGCAAACAAGGAAGGAGGTTTATATAAAGTAAAAGTTGAATATGATAAAGCCATGGGGAGCCATGATGATGAAATATGGAGATGACACTTACTATAGAAATTTCATGCTACTAGGATTTTTCTATGGCTTTCCTTTAAGAACAGAATATTGACATGGGATTATCTACAAAGATGATCATAGCAGGGTCCTAGACTTTATTTCCTTTGCAAAGAAAATAATGAAAACATAAATCTTATTCTCCTTAATTCACCAAGAAGGTATGATCTGCTGTAAAAGGAATGACTGGAGGAAAAGGAAAGTGGGAAGGAGAATTGGTAGATGAGACTTTGGAAGCATGGTTGGAGGATAAAAGGGTCCTACAGAAATTTTGACAAAGCAGAGAAGAAGTCAAAAAAGTGGACAGTAGGGAACCTGCAGATCAACTCCAACAGTCCTTGTGGCTATTTTGACAGTGCTGCTAACAAAAATTCAAACACATGTGGGGCAGGAGGCAGTCCAGTGATCTCTGATAAGCATGAAATTCATTTTGAATGTGGTCTCGGACAGGGCACTAACAATTTCGCAGAGATTAATGCAAGCACCATTTGAATGACCATTAGCATGAGACACATGGTTAAATGATATCAACATTTATGGGATTCCAAATTAGTGGTGAACCATGGAATTCAGTGAACAGAGTAAGAAGAAAGAGAAGTTTGGGACTGCATGGCTGCCTTCAACTAGCAGAAGATATAGAAACCAGTATATAACTCTATACAGTACACACTTTCATCATAATCTATCAGGAGCACAACAAAGAGGTGGACAGATTATCTAATCAAGAGGTTGTAGCAGAGATCCGGATTCCTTGTCCATATAAATCTATCGTGATCGGGTTGAGGAGATCCTCCCATTAAGATACATCGACCATGATTTTGCAATTTTCAGCCTTTGAGACTGAAGTAGCTGGCAGCAGCTTTATTGAACCTCTGCCCATTGGTGCCTTCTTGGGCTAGTTTGCCAAACCCCCTGGAATTTGTAGATATGATGGTGCAAATTTGGTTTTTCAGCGCAATCATCTAGTGAAAGTTTCCTTATTTCTATTACTTCGAATGTTTCTTTATTTCTGTTAGTTCAGTTTTTGAATATCACTGACATACATTGTCTTCACCCTTTGGGTTGTTCGACTTTCTATATTGTAACCTTTTATTTTATGATGGAAAGGACCACCAATTATTTCTTTCGAAAAGAAAAACTGAACAGTCTCTACTAAGAGAGTAGTAGGAAAACCATCAACACAATCCGCAATGTATGTACCAATAAAGCATCATGTCATGAACCATTAAAAGTAAAATTTCCAAACCTCAAACATAAGGAAACAATTGACAGACCAAAAACTTCCATAATCTTAATTTATGGAAACTTGAAACAGTGCCTAAAATCAACTACATAGTCTGTAGTTTGCTTGCTCTGTACTTTGAAGATCCAATGGAAATTCATCATCCTAGTTCAGCCTCTTGATGCAGCCAGATATGCCCATCATCGCACATCATCCTGGAAAAAAGCACAAAACGAAATGGACTCAATTATAGAGTTCATATTTGGACAACAATGAAATCCAAAATCATAACTAGGTTACATCTCCAATTATGCAACTGTATTTTAATATCAGAAGGCTATATACATGTAGCCCTGTTAAAATGCCATCAAATAGAAAACAAATCACACTAATGCATATAGCTATGAATTTCTACAAGATCCTAAATCGGTATCACAATTAGATTAAATATTTACTATGGTTGCTATATTACTAAGAGAAATATTTTAATTTGATTAAAATGTTTTAAAAAGCTTGTCTTTAGAAAAAGACCAACAGCTTATGAGTATGCGTCATTTTTTTCGTTTGAAGGTGCTTTAATTTATTATTTGTCTATTTTAAGAATTTAGCATTATTAATCTGGAATCTGTGCAAAACAGCTGTTAGATGGACTTCCCACAAGAATTTGTTTAAACATAACTGCACCCGAAATTCAGCCAACTTAGGACCAATTTGTGCAAACTTTCTCCAAACAGAGCTTTAAAGACTTTCAAACAGGTCACCTTACAACAATGACTTGCAAAAAGCATTATGCAGATATTTGTGATGAGTTTGATGATTGATCATTGATCATTTTGATCAGTGATGTAAGTTGTTTTTTGGACTCTAGAGGCCATTAAGAGCCTCGATGATTATGTATTTTGTTTCAGATATGTATTGCACTCAGTGCCATTTTGATATATTCACCCTTAATGGTATATACATGAGCAGACTTTGCATATTTTGTCTCTAATGGTTTGGAATCTTTAAAATATTTTTTTCATTAAAATTTTAATATTTTATGTATTTTTTAGTAAACCGAGTCATAAAATTCAAACCAATCCGAGTTAGTGCCAACTCTGAGTTGACCCACAGTCGATTCCAAGTCTAAGTCAAAGTTTTGAAACATTGATTTGAACATATAAGAAATGCACATTAATTTCCATGCTCAAATACCATTGAAAATTCTTAAAATGACAGAAGATCATATCAAATTAATTCAAACACTCTTTAAACCACCTTAATTGTTGGTGAGTTATCAATTCAGCCATAGTTATTGCTTCTGTTTCATCATAAGTCAATTTAATCTTACAAATTTCCAATTCTGGTACATTTCAGTACATTTGATAATATAAACTTTCAAGAATATCTATTTTGTTTTTCACACAATTAATTGTGGAAAAGAAAAAAAAGGAGATCTTACCTATCCTGATCCCACAATGATGTTGTTAATTGGAATGAAGATCAACTTGACAAAGAAACCAACAAATCCCATAACAACAAATCCAATGGCTGTCCTGAAAGCCACTTTACTAAACTCTGCACAACAAACAGTAAGACAATTACCACCCTAACCACAGCAGTTATCAGATTTAACCATTCAGTAAGAACTAACCCAAATCCATATAGACTACAAATATAAGAAAACTAGAACTATATACAAGAACCACCTGTTTCAGAACCAGTCAGATTAAGTCAAACAAAAATCAATAATGTAGAATGAATGGCATTCTATTAGGATAAAAATCAATTAAAATTTAGAATTCAGTTACTGGCTGTTGACATGTAAAATGTTTGGTATATTTTTGAAAGTGAAATTATATACAGGTGATATTAAGAGAGAAAAAGTGGTCAGATAAAATCAACTATGAATAGGCAGCTTGGGCATCATTTGGATCTCTCTATAGCTCTCTATGTTATGATGGAACTTCATGAGTTTTTATTCTCTTGAGCTTTCAGATACACTAAGGAGTTTCTTTAATATATTGTACTGCAGAATAATAAGTTAAAGAAGAGAAGGCATTTGGAATAAAGAGCTACAGAGTAGGAAGAGTTGGTAGATTAATCCTTATATCCACTAAAATCTTGGAAGAAGATTCAAACTTTGTCTCGCAAGAAGCCCAGGCAAGGATCGATGATGCCCCAAGAAGTGGCAAAGAGACCTCAGGAAAACCCCAAGGGTAGAACTACACCAAAGGAGGAATAAGTCGAAGGCCAATGGGAGGCACACTTATCCAACATCCTGAAACCATAGACCTGGGAGCCTTGTCAAATCAAATTTGTCCCGTGAGAGAGTGCAGGAACGGAATCATAATCAAATAAAGGCCTGCTCCTAGATGTAAAACTGCTCAGAGATGATGGATGCTATCAAACATCCATCATCTCAAAACCTGGCAGTCATCATGAGGAGGTAAGTCTCCTAGCTACCACAAAATGCTTAAACAGGAATGATGACCCAACTCAAGACTCACAATAAATCATTGTTAGAGGTGAGTTTTCAGCATTGGATTATACTCCATGTAAGACCCTTTCCCTCACAAGTTGTTCACCTAAACAGGAACAATCTATATGTTGATTAGCTCTCTACGACTTCAAGCACGTTGAATACCAATTCATGGTTTGGGCAATCACCATCCTTTTGTTGATGATTCAAAGGAAAAGGAGACCCACACTGTTAAGTCACATGGTAATCATTTTCATGGATTATATTCTTACTATAATAACACAGAGCAAGGCCCCAAAAAGCTATTGGTTGAAGAACTTGCAGGAAGTGTTTTGGAAGGAAAAAACCATGTAGAAACAATCTGTGGAAGAAAGAAGGCAAAACAGGAAGAATAAAAGTTGTGTTGTGATGCTGAAAAAAAGGATGAAGTTGGAACTTGGTCTTCAGAGAGGACATGGTGGTTAGCCAAATGGGGCTCTACCTGAAGGCAGCCCTAATTGGGATGGGAGGTTCTATGGGAAAACAGTATTAGACAAAACTCTAACAATATGGGTATGCACATATCTTCCACATTCTGGCGAAGACGTGGAACACATTAATTTTTAGAAATGGACAAGAAAGGGACTTTATCAGGAAAGGCCACTACTACAGGGATACTGTTATCTTAGCTCTAAAGAAGTGGCATCCATATTTTGATTCATTAAAAGAAGTTTCTGAGGTGGCACCCATTTGGGTTGAACTCCCTTACATGCCCTTGGAATTATGATAAGCATGGTTGTGAAGGCTATAGGCAACCATATGGGAAGGTTTCTTGACATTGACGAAAAAACCTTAAACAAGGAAATAACCTCAATTCCCAAGATCTGTGTCGAGTTGAATTTAAGTGATGGGCTACGTGATGCTATGGACATAGAAATATGAAGATGGATATATCAACAATTAGGTAATTATGTTCAAAACCCTTTTAAAAGCACCATTTGCAAGGAATATGGACACTTGAAAAGGAAATGCCCTCACAAAGATGTGAATGACAAAGATATGCCAGAGAAGGAAAAGTAAGATCCTAGGGTTTTCAAGAGCTGTACGGTCCATCAATGACCAGAGGGAAAGGGAAGATCGTCAACGAGGGAGATAATGAAAACTCCACGCAAGCCATTGCTGATTGAATCTTCCGCCAAATCCATTGTGCCAAGGAGAAGTAAACCCTCTTCTCAAATACAGAGGCTTCAATCTTGATAGAGAGATGAAGATGGTCTTTGGACACAAGGGGGAGAAACAATCTACTCCAAAGAAATTGAGGTGAAATCCCTTTTTAATATAATTCAACTTATCAAGGAAGAAACCCTCTTCTCAAATATAGAGAAATTCAATCTCGATCAGGAGATAAAGATGGTCTTCGAACAAGGAGGAGAAACAGTTTACTTCAAAGATATGAGAAAAGGAATCCTTTGTTGATAGAATTCAGCTCATTCCAGGAAGGTATGAAAGGACCAACACCAAAGAAGCATAAGAGAGTTAAATGTTTTACGAGAATAGGGAAATGGGAGACAGTATCAAACCTCAAGCTATAAATAACCAAATCCCCAAGATGCACAAGGATAGGGACAAAAATGAACCTATCCAAAAGTCCAAAGATTGAAATACCAAAGAGGTGGCAGTTGCGTTTTTGAAGCAAGTAATAACACAGCAACTATTCCTCGAATGAGGATTATGTGCCCAATAGGAAGAAAAAGTACCATCTCAAGTCTCCGATAAGAATTTTGGAAGTTCAAGTTGTGATAGAAAGAGATCCTGAGCCTCGAAGCAACTCAAGCCAACTTCCATTCCAGTCAAGGCAAAAGGTCATTCTTGAGCTTAGCACAACAGTTGGCAAAGAAAAGATTTAAGAAGGAAAGTAGAAGACAATAAGTAGGGCCTTGAGAGGAGGGAAGGGCTCTTTTAGAGGTAAGAAATGATATTAATATCCATGAACATTTGGGGGTTTAGATCTCCCCACAAGAAAATATCAATTAGGAGAGTAGTAAACAAATATAACCCTAATGAAGTCATGTTTCAAGAAACTATGAGTGGTGTAGATGAGTCTAGGAGGATTTTAAGTCATTTCCTCCCAGTGTGGCATTTTGAAATTTTGGTAGGTGTTGGGAGATTTGAGGATTCGTCACCAGTTGGAAGAACATTGTAGAAGTTAGGGGTTTCACCCTAATAAACTCAAGTATCTCCACAATCTTCTACTATGAAGAACCTGGATGAAGATTTGTTGCTAACATTTATGGTCCATATCTTCAATGGAAAGAACATTGGGAAACTTTCCTAGATGAAAATATATTTCAAAGGAATGACCTAATTTGTAGTGGAGACCTGAACTTGGGTAATGAAGAGAGAAGAAATATAGGGAGAGGAGGGTAGAGATGACCCACTAGCAAATAATTTCACTTAAAATGGGGGAGAAGGGGTTGATTGATGTTGAGCTAATAGTAGTACCCACTTGGAGGAACAACAAAAAAAGAGTTGAAGGATTGGCCAAAACGTTGGACGTGTTCTTAATCTCAGAACATCTACTGGAAAAATAAGGGTTAGATCATAGACATGTAATAGAGGATCTTTTGATCATAGGCCACTTCTATTTCAAACAACCAAAAGAGAAAAGGCCTCCCCTTTTAAATTCAACCCATGTTAGTTGGCGAATGAAGAATACACGAACATGGTAACTAGAGAACAGACATATTTTGTGTATTTTGTTAAGGATGGAAAGTCGACAAATGAAACAATTTTAAGATAACCTTATAAACATTAAGAAATCAACTCAAATGCGGACTAAGGGGAAGGCAAATGAATATAAAGAAGCCCTAAAAGATATAAAAATAAAGCTAGAAAACATTTACAAGGAAAGTAGAAAAGAATCCTTCTCTAAAGAAGAATAAGGAGAGATAGAAGAGTTGAAGGAACATAAGAGGAATTTCGTGAGATGAATGGAAGGAGAAGTGGAAATAGAACAGTAGGGTAGTTTGGCTAAATTAGGGAGATGAAAACACAGAGTTTTTCCACAATTATGCTTACATGAGGAAGAATCTAAAAAAAATCAGGGAAATCAATAATGCAAGTGGTGAGTTGGTGTCAAGGTGTAAGGATATAGCAGATAATGTTAAAAGACATTTCAAGGAATTATATAAAGAATCTTCAAGGGTTAATGTTGTTGAAATTGTGGCCATTACCTCTAGTCTTCCAAGTCCCATCAATGATGAACGAAACAATGAACTAAAGGAGGAAGAAGCAAGAGCTAAAATCAATCTAAGAGCCTTTCAAAGGACCAAGTTCTTGCACAATTATGCTAACATGAGCAAGAATCTAAATACAAACTAGGAAATTAGTAATCTAGATGGTGAGTTGGTGTTAGGGTGTAAGGATATAGCAAATAAATGTGAGACATTTCAAGGAATTATATAAAGAACCTTCAAGGGTTAATGTTGTTGAAATTGTGGCCATTACCTTTAGTCTTCCAAGTTCCTTCAATGATGAACGAATCAATGAACTAAAGGAGGAAAACTCCAAGGAAGAGATAAAATCAGTCTCGAGCCTTTAAAAGGAATAAGAGCCCAAGCCCTCGCCTAGGTGGATGGCCAATAGATTTTTTGATTAGGTTTATGATCTAATACAGGACGTCTTATGAAAGCTGGTGAAGAATCAAGGAGCAATAGTGTTCTTTTCAAAGCGTTCAAGGCCACCTTTCAAGCAAACATCCCCAAAAAGAACTCCCCACAACTTTTGAAGACTATAAACCTAAATTGTATCTAGTCAGAATCTATCTCCGAAAAACAATTTGGTTTCCTACGAGGAAGGCAAATACATGATGTTGGAATTGCTCAAGGGACTATGTGCACCATTAAGACAAACGACCTTCCAACATTCATGAACCATTATCAAATTGGACCTATCAAAAGCATATGATAAAATATGTAACCTTTACTAAAGACTTGTACCTTTGCATATACGTTTTAAACTTCCTTTCATAAATTGGATTGAAACCTACCTTTCCTCGCTCTCTTTTATTGTACTAATAATTGGTTATGCTTCAAAGTTCTTCTCCTCTAGAGCACTGAGACAAGGTTGCACGTTGTCTCCTCCCCTCTTCCTCTAAGTGGCAAAAGGGCTCCATAGACACTATAAAAGGAAATGAAATCACTAGAGATTTGTCATTAACACATCTCTTTATTAATTATACAAATCTTTTGGCATTGAGACTGCATTTAACGCTAAGGCATGTGAGCATGCACTCAAGTTGTCTAGCATCGTTACAGGAATGGTGATTGAAGTCCATAAATCCTCTGCTTAAACTAGGTAGTCGCTTAACATGAGCAAGTCCTCATTAGAGTGCCACCATACATGATTTATCCCCTTGATAATGGCATTAAATACATCGATTTTGATCTAAAGCCCAATGTATATGGTATAGAACATTAGAAGTGGCTAACTTAGAAGGTGGAAAGATAAATCAAGCCCTAGTGCAATAGGTAGTTGTCTCTATGAGGAAGACTTACATTGATCAAATCAATGGTGGAAACCACCCTATTTAGTGTTATTCAATCCCTATTCTTATAGTCCTTCGCAAGAAGACGGCCCTTTGTGGTGCTTTGGTCAAGTCTCTTATGACTTATACAAAATGTAACATTACTACTTCTTGAAATAAAAAATGCTACTTGTTTCCAAGGATAAAAATTGATGAAGAGAACAAGATTTGCAATCTTTGTGCATGTTTTGATCTTGTTTATGGCAAATAATTATAGCTCGATGTTCATTACTTTCTAAGCTCAATGTCATGGTATAGTCACCATTGGCCTAACAGTCATTTCATACATGTTCAAATAATTCAGATTAGACAATGATGTTGGGTGCAAGAAATGGGAGTGTAATAAAACAACAATTCCCAAAATTCTCAAGAGCATTTTTTATATATTATCAATCGATGGTAGAATACTCATTGTATCATTAACCACTAGTACAACATCAACTATAAAGCAGTTATACTTGTAACAATGTGATCAACCATAACATCAAGTTTCAACACACGCCATTTTCCATAAACATCTAATAGATAACATAAACCATGAAATGAAATAGGCCAGCATGATCAAAGAGTTATAATATACAATAAACTATCATATAACTTTTTAACGAAATAAAATAGATATTAGAAGTAAAGACTTAAAAGTGAAAATGATAAAATTATAAGGACAAACAATTATAGTATATAATTTGCTTTCCTCTTGCCATATGCAACGTCTAATTTTTTGGCATGTAATCTAACAAAAGGAGTAGAGTAGGAAGTGGAACATAGCAACGAGCACCACCACGAGTTGAACAACCTCACATAGTTGTGAAAGTTGAACTTGAAGATGTTGCAATTGCAATCTTGCTAACAATGACAATGAAAGGAGATAGCATCTCAATGCAATCAACATCCTGAGTCCCATCAAGAAAATTCTAGTCCTCCAACTAGTCCACAATTATTATTGCATCCTACAAAGTTGTTGCCCCAAGTCTTCTTCTATGTTCCATTCTTCTTTGCCACCTCACAATAATGGAACAACAACCTGAAGTTGTAGTGCACCTAAGCCAAGCTTTCTGCACATTTTACATTAAGTGTGAATTTCTCTTCACATTGTGGATGACGTCGTAGGTGCTCCAACACCTCTCTGTAGAACTAGGTATTGACAACTCGTGAAAGCACCCTCACCACCAATTTATGTATACGTTTTTGCCATACTTGTTCCTCCATTATATAGGATTCACCCTATCTCAATCTCTAACTACATGGATAAAACCAAAAATTCCACGGCCTTTGATATACATGCTCAACTCTTGATGTACAATCTTCTTCCCTTTCTTGTACAAGAAATGATCGATTTATAATTAAGCTCCTTCAACTTATGAATATCATGCATCAAAAGGTTCAATGTGTGCACCAAACACCCATACTGAAAAATGTGGGATATACATCCTCAACAATTGCTTATGATGCCTAACAATTAGGTGTGCATCTGCCTAACAATTAGGTGTGCATTATTAGTATGACTTATAGGACATTGTTCAACCCAATATCTTGAATGGCTTCCAATAAGGGCTCTACAATACTAGCACCAATCTTGTAACGATCAAAGTAGTTACGAGTTGCAAGGAAGACCACACCACTAGCGAACACACCAAGAACATTATCCAACCTGGATACCCCTTTTAGATCCAATCATTTGTAAATTATCCTAAAGCATTATGGATTTTGGCCTTTTCCTTGTCTAATGACTGGATTTAGGCTTTGTCATACTAGGGGCTCTTATATCCTTAAGGGCATTGTTGATGGCACCAACCATATCATGCCAATAGGAGGAGCAAAGAACACTAAATGATACTACATGCATAGTGAAACCTACAAACTTTTGCATCCATGTTGTCCCTAGCACTTAGGTCAAGGAAATCTACTATTGTTTTATGCCTTGTATGCATGGCCATGGATCCATTGGCACTAGAAGCAAGGGCTTGGTCAAACATTGTAAATATAGCCTTACATTGATCCTTTTGTTTTTCGGTTTTATTTTGTGCTTCTAGCTCTTCCTTATGGTTTTTGCACTTTAGTTTCTGCATCTCGCCTTTTATAGGAGACCTTTTGGTACTCCTGCATTATATTGAGATCATTGTACTCAACAATCCCTTTAACCTACTTTTGTGGTCATTAGTCGGACATTGATAAAATTATATTATCTTATCTTACCTCTCTTCCTTTCATACATTGGGGCAAGTTTCAATTCTTATTCTCTTGGTCATATCATCCAACAATAACCCACACAAATGCTTCCTCACACGAGTATATGAACCTACATAAGCGTTGTCCACCTTACAATGGAGCTATTCCAACCCACCTCTTTCCCTCCCTCAAGTCTAGTCACATACCTCCACAAGAATGCTAAATAGTTTTTTTCTTTTAACTTCACCATACTTTCACCTTCATCCCTTTCTACTTCTTCCCCATAATTTCTATTACCCACCAACATCATTATAATTAAAAAAAGAAAACATACATCACCATATAACCATCATATGCCTTCAAATAAATTTGCAGTGCCATGAGGTAGAAGAAGGAATGGGAAAAAGTAGGAGAAGAGAACAATCAACATTAAACAAATAGACAAACAAACAACACAAAGGGGGGAAACAAAACCAAGAGAGAATGGGATTAGAGCTTACCTCTTCAATTCTCCAATAGCAATTGAATGTGAATATGGAATCCTGCAATATCCCATCGAGACCTCACAAATTTGCTCTCCCCAAACCCCAACAGCTAGCCAAGGCACCAACTCAAAGTGGAGATGAGACAAATGAGTGATAGACTGAGAGACAACTCATGACCCAAACAAAGATAAGAGAAATACGTGATAGATTGAGAAATACGTGATAGAGGCAAATGGGGTTTGTTATCCATCCATAAACCCTAGCCATGAGTTGTGGGACTATTATGGCCTTCTCTTAGACCCCGCATGTAATAAAAATTTATAAAAAAAGGCACCAAAAGCATGATGCAACAAGAGACCATCCATAAACCCTAGCCATGAGTTCAAGGGCTATTAGGGCCTTCCCTTGGACCCTACATGTAATAAGAATTTATTTAAAAAGGGACCAAAAGAATGACGCAACAAGAGCATTTTGTCTCAAGGAAAGAGCATTGCTTTGGAAGCACAAGAAGTGCACCTCAAATAGTGTTGACGACTTGCCTTGGGAGTGATGTTTGTTCGCATCAAGGGCACAAGAAGCAACATATGAAGCACACTTTGCACAAAGTAGCTTGGATTCAACGAAGAAAGAACTGACCAACAAAAACCATCTTTAAGAGAGAAGGATGTGCAACTCCATCCCACCCTTCATACAAAGATGCAGACAATAAAAGAAATCCCCACACCTCGCAAGGGCATAGGAGTAAAGCAATCAATTGGATTTCCACATAGGGCCAACAAACCGAACACTAATCTTTTCATTGAGGGAAAATTGAGCAATTCTTTCTATTGAATTCAAAGAGGATAAAAAAATTAATTTCTTTGAACTTAGCACCCAACACTTATTCTGAATAAAATCACTTTATTAAATAACTGCACAATTAGGTTACTTAACGAAAATAATCAGCATAAGCATAAAGAATTGAAACCAATCACATTGCACAAGATATTTCTGGGTAAACACCCCTAGAAAAACCCCAAAAGGAAAACCAAATCTGAGTTGATTTTATGAATTAAAATCCTTGAGCTCTTGTCCTGGAATAATGGCCCATCAAAGGAATACAATGCCACAAATAGCCTAACCTACCTGGTTTCTATCTCCCTTGTTGCCCCTACCTACTCACACTTGGATGAACTCTCTTCACCCAATCAATAAGATTTCCCCATTCTGTGTGTGACACAAGTACATGAGCAAAGAATCCCTCTTTGCTCCTATGTACTCTTTGTGTGTCTCATCCTCTCACTTAGGCTGCCTTTTATAACCTTGAGTTTACCCTAAATCCAGAACTCTAGATCTCTGAAAAGTGATCAACCGATGAGATCTAATCTCACGTTCACTTTAGATCTAATGGCTAGGACCATCTCACTTAAGTTACTAATGGCAAAACTTAGGCATTTAACTTAATTAATCTCACAATAATTCTAAAACGTCATGACACCGAGCCTATGTGGAAGTACATGTCCGATGCTAAATACATTCTTGACTCATAAAGATCAAAACCCGGTTTAACAACCTTTGGCTAAGCACTAAAGCAGTGATGAAATGGATGTCTTCATATAAAATAAGATTACCAAATAAAATTTGTGTTTGGTTAAACATGACTCGATGAAAGAGTCAAAGTTGTTCAGTCAACAGTGGTGGTTTCGAGCACATGGTTTTGGTAGCCCATGGGGTTTTAGAGATCGTGGATTACATGTAATGAAATCCTTTAAAAGGTTGGTGATACTCCATTGTAATGTGCCGAGAGTTGAGCGATGAAGACTCACTTGGCCAGGACCAGGAGGTCGGTCAAGTCTGGTCAAGGGCAAATAATAGATCTATTATTGGTTGTTTTTTCCTATAAAGGTTTTCCAAGATAAATCTCGTGGGATTTATGTGTGCATGTTGTTGTATTCTTGTTATTTTTATCTCCCTCATTTTTATTTCCTAACATATGGTATCAAAGCAAGGTTGACTTGGACTATCCAACAAGAGTGGTCTTACGCTAGGATCCATGAAATCTTTAAGGGGATTTGTCAATTTAGTGTTTGGATCTACATGGTGAAGTGCAGATTTGTCAGAGCAAAGCCCCAAGTTAGGGAGGCAAGAACAATCCCAAGAAACAATGAGGTCCGTCAAGATAATTGTTTGGTTTGGGAAGCAGCTCTTTTTTACAGCTCTAGTTGGAGCAAGTTACAACATGGGATTTTCATGTCAGTGAAACACTAGTAGGATCTCCACAGGTGAGAACTCTTGGACCAACGATTCTCCACGACGTGGCCATTGAAGAATTAAGGCTACAACTCCAAACGTTCATATACGTCAAAATTTTAAACCGTAGTTAGATCACTGTCCATGTAGTGGTTCTGCAACCCAAGCATCTACTGTAATTTAACGTATATGTAGTTGTGAAAGTGGTAAGAGCAAGCACAAGGTTGTGATTACGAGAGTTTGAAGCCATCCCAAGAGGCACGGATTTGTTACCTTATGTCACGAAGGGCAGGGGACAGTGGATTTCAGGGTTAGAATCGACACGCACGAGACAAAGATGGAAGCCCTACCAAAAATGGTAGAATGGATAGAAAAAGGGTGGAGGAATCGAACCCCCAACCAATTGCTTGTGTTCAATCCTTCAAGCAAATTCCAAGTTATGCACAAGCGAGGAATGGAAATTTTGTATTGCCTACATGAGAGATGGAAATCAAATGGAAATTGCAAGCGAGAGTTGTGAGTGTGGACAGATCCATTAGCGTGATAAGTCGACTTGAGAAGTAACAAAAGGTCTCGATCTAATCCATATAGTGATAAAGAAGCATGGAGTTGCGCACATGAAGGTGAATATGTTGCCCCAATGCAGATCTAAAACACAAGGGTTTGAAGAGAGCATGAGGTTGTGTGCTCAGCACATGGTGGAAGACAAGCCTGGCAAGGCAAGAGGATGGCAGCATAATTGTTGGGATAGCAACAATGAAAAAAAAAATTAAAAATTTAATGGGGTTGAATGTAAATGGGCATACGACTGTAAGACCTAGTTAGGCATGCATACCCCAAGTTTGAAATTTCACCGATAAGTCTAGACGTAGACCTAGATAATAGGGGAGAGCATGCAGGATTCCTGGATACCTTGACTTTGAAGGAGGTTTGGCTAGATTTGGTCATGGGAAACCCCAAGTCAAGTTTAAAGGGGGGAATGTTAGGTTAAACTTGACTCGATGAAAGAGTCAAAGTTGTTAGGTCAACAATGGTGGTTTTGAGCACATGGTTTTGGTAGTTCGTGGTTTTAGAGCCCATGGATTCCATGTAATGAAAGCCTTTAAAAGGTTGGTGATACTCCATTGTAATGTGCCAAGAGTTGAACGATGAAAGCTCACTTGGTCGGGGCCAGGAGGTTGGTCGACTTGGCCGAGTTTGGTCAAGGGCAATAATAGATCTATTGTTGACTAGTTTTTCCCCTAAGGGTTTTCCAAAATAAATCTTGTGTGATTTATGTGTGCATGTTCTTATGTTCATGTTATTTTTATCTCTCGCATTTTTATTTCCTAACAATTTTATGCCAAACAAAATTTCCTTGTTTCTTTTACTAAAGGAAAGACAAATCAAACAATTAGACCCTAGATAATGGGCCCCAATTCAGCGGAAATGAAAACCTTTTTAAGACATGGTTTCAAGAAAGCAATCTATCCACAACATCGATCTCAAGAAAACACCCACAACAACCTCAACTAAAGAGGAGTAAAGCAATCAATTAGATTTCCACATAGGGCCAACAAAACAAACACTAATCTTTTCATTGGGGGGAAATCGAGCAATTCTTTCTACAGAGTTTAAAGAGGATAAAAATACCTTCTTGACTTATAAAGTTCAAAACCCAGTTTATCAACCTTGGGCTAAGCACTAAAGCGGTGACAAAATGCATGTCTTCATATAGAGAAAGACTACCAATAAGATTTTATGCCAAATATTTTCTCCTTGTTTCTTTTACTACTCAAGGAAAGAGAAATCAAACAATTAGACCCTAGATGATGGGCCCCATTTCAGCGAAAAATGTGAACCTTTTTTAGACATCATAATTTCAGGAAAGCAATCCATCCACGACATCAATCAAGAAAACACCCACAGCAGCCTCAAATTAAAAGGACGAGGGTTTCAGACAGCCAAGAATAAAACAAGAAAAAAAAATCAATATAGGATGCAAATGAGAAAAAGAGGTATGTTAAAACAACAAAGGCAAATAAACCCTCGGTAATTGCAACAACATTTTTGAATGTAGTTTTCAGCAGTTCAACGTATTGTGTATGAATATTGTTGATTAAGCTGCACAGAAAATTATTTGAAATCCCAACAATTCTGTGAACAGCTAAGAAAATAGCGTGCACAGTCACAGCCCAGTCCCATGCCAACCCATGTTTGCATTTCAGCAATGTTCCTGGAAGGATCCCAAAGGTTTTAGAATTTCAAAGCTTCCATAGATCACAGCGCAGTCCCATGCCAACCCATGTTTGCATTTCAGCAAGCTACTGGAAGGATTCCATAGGTTTTAAAATTTCAAAGCTTCCATAGGTCCCTAGTGCTATGCAAGTCTTCACCCCTTTGGCGCCATCAACAATCCTAGATGGAAGCTCAACAGCCAAAACTACTCCGGAAGATATCCCCACATCTCTGATCAAAGAGCTAGATAGGTACCTTCTGGTTATATACAGTACACAGATCTCTGAGGGCTCTTCTAATGATGTACAATCTGCTGCCAATCTGCAATGCGCAGTCTATTTACCATCTGTGAGGGATCCTATGGTCAATTTATTGCAGTCCATTTAGCCACTACTAGCTGTGAGAGCACTTACTATTTTTCAGGCCAGATTTAGAAACACATTGAGAGGGGAACTAGTTTAACTTCTCCCCGTTTTTTTTTAATATTTTCATTTGTTATTATCCACATTTTAGTTACCAAAAAAGCATCTGCTGCACTGGCCAAAATATTATATAACATAACAATCAATATGTGTTACTAAATTCACCACAAGAAATCGCCGAAGACTGGATATTTATATAAAATGTAGTTGTTTTGGATGTCTCCCCCGAGTTAAACCTAAAAACTTAGATGACCCTCGCTATTTATAAACTCTTCCATAAAAGAGATATGTCTAGTTTAAGGGTTTAAGGTTGTTTCTCGTAGTTTATCCATTTCGAAACTATACGACGCAAACTAGTAGCAGATTCTCAGGGTTCGTTCAAAAGGGTACTATTTTTTATAGAAACGTGCAACAGATGACCAATAAATTAGGGTTTGCGTACCTTTGCGATCAGGCTTGTGGCATCTTTTGACAAGGCGCACGCTATCTTTGGCAAACTCCTGCAGCGGCCTTACAACCGCATCCACGGCTTCCATTTTTATCGCGCCTGCTGTGCCAAGACAAGCTTTCGGTGAATTGTTACACTCATTTTCTTAATGGATCTGCTTGAAATTGACATATACTGAGCTGTAAGAACTCGACCTTACCTCTATACGCTGCTTACGATATAGCTCCCCTGCTCGACTGACCGCCGTAAATCCGCTGCCACCACCTTCAAAGATGCAAGAAGCCCTAACACAAAATCAAAACCCTGCGGTTTACTTCCTCTCATTGGACATTTGGCCTCGGAGACTTATATAACATACTCGTTTGTTGAAACACATGCTCTTTTGGAATCTGTTTGAGGTCCGGTCTCCAGAGTACTTTTCTCATTTTGATGGCACTCCTCCAGTTTAGGGATTGTAGATGAATTGGTATCGTCCCCTTTCGTATAGCGTTTTGAAATAGCTTTGTGTTATAAAATCTTGTTTCGAATTGATGGGACATTATGTGAAAATAGGATTGGAAAGTGGGTATGATTTTGATAAGGGTTAAGAACAAATTTAATGGGACATTATGTGAAAATAGGATTGGAGAGTGGGTTTGATTTTGATTTAGGGTTAAGTCCAAATTTAATGTATTTGTTGTGGCATTGATGATGGGAGAGTGGGTGTAATTTTGATTTAAGGTTAAGTCCAAATTTATTGTTTTTGTTGTGGCATTCATTATTTTTTTATTTGGTGGAGCTCACACAAAACAAACATTATGACTTTCTGTGTCTATCATAAAATAGTAAGGGGGTGATTAAATGGTCACTATGTCATTCAATGCCCTTCGACTATTATGTAAGGAGATTTTGAGCAGAAAGCTAGCTAGTGTGGTTCCTTCGAAGTCCCTGTAGAAACTCATCCTCAAGGTAGTGCATGAAGCACTAAAATCCCCCCTAATGAAACTCCCAATGATATTCATGATTCTAAATATTTTCTCTTTGTGATACATTTAAAAAGCACACATTGTTGGGGTATTTTGTGGGGCAAACCAACTAGGCATCGTGATTAAAGCATGGGCTAAAGAGGCTTAGGGATCCCATGGATGGATTTGTAATTTCATTCACAACCTAACTAAGGCTCTTTTCTTAGTCTTTGTTCAAGGGAAAAAGGCATTGTCGTGGAGTAATCCCTCCTTACCCATGGATGTGTGAAAACACTTTAGTTGTTTTGTTTGAATGCCATGAAGAGTTCTCTGCTTAAGAAGCCTCCAAGCTATATTACCCAATATTGGTAGAATTCTCATAAGACATTTAGCCTCAGAGACTTATATAACATACTCGTTTGTTCAAAGACATGCACTTATGGAATCTATTTGAGGTCCGAGCTACGGAGTGCTTTTCTCATTTTGATGGCACTCCTCCAGTTTAGGTATTGTAGATGAAATAATATCGTACCCTTTCATCTAACATTTTGAAATAGCTTTGCGGTTATAAAATTTCCTTTCGAATTGATGGGGACATTATGTGAAAAGAGGATTGGAAATTGGGTCTGATTTCGATTTAGGGTTAAGTCCAAACTAATTGTCTTTATTGTGTCATTGATGATTGGAGAGTGGGTGTAATTCTGATTTAGGGTTAAGTCCAAACTTATTGTCTTTGATGCGGCATTCATTATCTTTTTTTTCAGTGGAGCTCGCACAAAACTAACACTATGGTTTTTCATGCCTATCATAAAATAGTAGGGGAGTGATTAAATGGCCACTTTGTCATCCAATATCACTACTTTGACTATTATGCAAGGAGATTTTGAGCACAAAGCTAGCGTGGTTCCTTCGAAGGCCCTGTAGAAGCTCATCTTGAAGGTAGTGCATGAGGCGTTGAAATCCCCCCTGATGAAACTCCCACCGATATTCATGATTCTAACAAATTTTCTCTATGTAATACATTGAAAAAATACACATGGTTGGGGTATTTTGTGGGGCAAACCAACTAGGCATTGTAATTAAATCATGGACCAAAGAGGCTTGGGGATCCCATGGATGGATTTGTAATTTCATTCACAACCTAAGGCACTTTTCTTAGTCTTTGTTTGAGGAAAAAAGGCATTGTTGTGGAGTTGTGGAATAATCTCTCTTCACCCATGGATGTGTCAAAACACTTTAGTTGTTTTGTTTGAATGGCATGAAAAGTTCTTTGCTTAAGAAGCCTTTGAGCTATATTACCCAGTATTGGTAGAATTCTCAGGGCTACCTATGCAATTTTGAGATTTTTTAGAATGTATCTCAACACCAATTGGTAATTTCATTTGCAACACATCATAGAGGTTTTTCACCCCACCCTCCAAAAAGGAGCTTGCCTTAGGGTTGAAATCTCTAAGGATTTACAAGAGTTTGTATTGATTTGAGCAGGAGAGTGTGTTATCCGGTAGCCAATGTAATACATCAAACTCCCCAACTCCTATTTATAGTACCAAAGCCCTCGCCACGAGATAGAAAATTTGTCCTTTGCTAGTGAAATACAACCCCACTATGCCTTCAATTTTTTAATGTACTAGCCAAGCCTCATAAACCCAACTGGAGGTAGAGAATGATGGAAGGATGGAAGTTATTAAAAAAATGGAAGACCCACCAAGGCCAACAATCCAAGAGCACTACTCAACCCCAAAAGAATAACTTGATTCTGCAACCATCACCAGGTTTGGTCCAGAAGAACCCAATGGCCCTATTATGGTCAAGGACGGACCTAGTAGTTCCCAAACCACCACTTAGTGGGGGGTGGGTGCCAACCAAACCAATCTCCACCCCAGACATTAGTTGCTTTTCAAACACACATGTGCAATGACTCTCATGAGAAGCCAAGGAACGAGAATCTAAATTATTGTTTCCCACCCCTGATGCAAATTGTGAACTCTCCAAACCCCTTCAACACTCTATAAGAGTGGAAAGGTGAGGAGACAGATTTTCTCCTTTGAAGTGTCCAATGAAGATAGTATCATGGCATGTCTAAGGTTTGTTGATCTATATCATGATAGGGATTCCTGGTGATTAACATATAATAGTACTCTTAGTTCATATTTGTTTGGCATTATTATTTGTATTGTATCCACGTAGGAGATTATTGTTTGTTGTGGCGATGCCTTTTTGGTTTAATATTCTTGTGGCTAGTTGAGATCTTGTCTCCAACTAGATTTAGTAATATCTTTAGTTGTTATTTCTTAGTAGTTTGTTGAACATTTATCCTAGTTTGTTTAGATAGTTTTCTTGATGTAAAGTTATATAAGCTTGTGTTTGGCTTAGTGAAAATTAGTGAAAGATTTTATCTCCCACTTCTTTTGTAGAACTTTGCTCATGAGTGGATTTTTTCCACATCAATGGTATCGAAGCATTTTCGATCTAACCTTGGATTTGGGTTCAATGCTCTTCCATTTTGTTAAATTTGTTTCAAGTCATCATTCCCTTGTAGCTTTCTAATTTTAGTGCATGGAGCTATTTGTTGATTGATGTCGCACAAAAGTCATCTCATAAGTGTTGGTTCCATAGAGTTTTAAGAAGCATTTTAGGTTCAATGTTCTCTCCTTTGGGAATATCTACAAACTACCTTTCTCACTTGGGCAGCCACCATCTCCATGTTATTGTGCGCTCAATTGCACAAGCCAACCCCCACATCACTCTCCTCTCACGTGTGGTTTTAATCTTAGTGGATCTATTGCCCTTGTGCATGGGGATCCAACCCACCATCTACCTTGATCTATCATGCACAATCGACATGCTCTTCAACCTCTCCATCATGAGACATCTGATGTACTCTTGTTAAACAATTTTGGCATTGATTGGATTTTTTATTAGTGATCCAATGAATCTGCAGCTTGATTTGACTACTTGTTATGTTTATCCTTGTTAGTACACCTAATTGTGGTCTTATACATAACAATCACAATGGTCACACATATGTTGTCTTTGGTTTCATGATGGTTGTGATTTCGGTTGTTGATCTGTTGGGTTTTATTGTCACAACAAGAAACCCGTGATATCAATTTTTTTGTGTTAATGTGGGACTCACTTCTTGAGAGCAATCTAACTATTGTCTTACATTAACGCTCTCCTTGCATGCCAAACTCATTCATGAATTTGGGCACTTGCTCATGTTGATGAGATCGTACCAACATTTTTTTATTTGTGGATCCAGATCTAGATCATGGCCCCTTCGTGCATCACCTAGCTCCTCTACAAATCATGGACAAAACATGTAGCGAGGGTCTCTTGTAACATGGCAACCTATCTTTTATTCTCTTTAGGGTTTATGCCAAGTCTGCAAAACCATGTTGTTTCTTTACAAAATCTAACACCAAACCTCATAATGTAGCGACTTTAATAACGACAATTTGAAGAATTGATAGGTTAATTACCCTAGCTTGGAGGATTGTGTGTCTTAGCACAATGGCGTCGGCAGTGTCAATCTTGGTGTTCTTAGTGTTTACAGGTCTCAAGCAACTACCATACAAGGTTTGAATGCATTCGTATATTGGGAAATCTCCATTGCCTAGAAAGTTGCAGTCGGGTAGTGATTCCATCAGTGGAATGGCTCCTTATTTACCACATTAGAATTACGCATGTGGATTTCCAAAGGATGACATGATACAATGTTGAAGATGTGTTTTGTATGGGCTCATTTGCTTGGAATTCATTGAACTTGGGGAGCATAATTGGTATTGGACCATCTTCATCTTTGTTTTTTATGTTTTTCTTAACAAACTCTTCACTTTTCCAAGCAATTGATGGTGAGCTTCATTGATATTGGAAGGTTGTCGTTGTAATTTAAAAACTTCTTCAAAGAAATCAATATTATTGTAGCTTGATATTTTCCCTTGTATTCAAGATGATGACTACATGAGCTATGGCAACACTTATGCTTGTCAAAAAGGTGGTAGAACTTGCCAACATCATTACCTCACTAGCTAATAAATTTAATGACATTTTCATCATCAAGACATCTTCTTGGTGCACCAAATGTGAGGTGCCTATTTACAGTGGATCCCACGATATGGAATTCCTCAATAATTGGATTATTGGCATGGATCCTTGGTTCAATTATAATCTAATCCTTGACAATGAGAAGGTTTCATTTGCCAAGTTAAAGCTTACAAGGCTTGCTAAGCTATTGGTTGCAAAACGAGCCGTAAATCAAAATCTAAACACCACATAGATTGGGCTTGTGGAAGCCCTTAGTCTCGCATTCTATCCCTCCAACTACAAACAAGATATGAATGTCAAGTGGCTTTGCTTGCATCAAGTATTCAACATGCCCTTTCAAGAGTACATCCACCAATTGTGAATTATTTTGGGCATCATTGATCTAGTTGACAAACTTGGTATGAAGTTAAAAGTGGACTACGGGAACATTTGCATCACGAGTTGAAGTACATGGAAATCACCACTTGATTTTGCCTACAATCAAGCATATTTGGTTGAAGAGAAGTTTTTATATCAACACAAAATTCAATAGCATTCATCCTCCTCCAATGTTTATAGATCTACACCTTCAATGTTTGCACCTCCTCCTACTACAAGGTCATCATCTTTTTTTTTATTCTTCTTCTTCTTCCTCTTCTTGTCCTTCTTCTACTAAGTTTTGTTAGTATTGTAAGAAACAAGGACATGATAAGTCCAAATATTTCAAACTAAAGAAGAAAACTTTGATTGTACAGTCTCCTAATGAGGAAGATGATGATGCTCCCATTGAGGTCTTTGGTGAAGACACCACTTATGAAGAGTTAAGGGGACTCAATAAAGTTACCTTTATGTAGCACTCCATTGTCCCAAGAGCCCAAGATGCTTTGCTTATCACATGTGCACATCTCTCACGTGATTTCTTTATTGCTTGTATATTCAACCATGGTTCACAAGAGAATTTCACTGCCAAATCCATTGTCGACGAGCTACACTTGCTAGTGGACCCTCATCCTCCTCCTTATGCACTTGTATGGAAGGATAATGGTTCCTCTTCCCAGATCACACACACATGCATTGTCTCATTTGTGTTTGGTCCTATATTTATGGATAAAATCACTTGTGATGTGATTGATATGGATTGGTGTGGTTTGTTGATTGGTAGGCCTTATCAGTATGGTGAGAAGGCCTAATATGATGCATTGAACAACCCTTACCTAGTACATAAAGATACCATCAAGTACATTATCTGTCATACACTTGAAATACCACAACAAGTTATTCCTATAGCCAAAAGGCATTGTTTTAACCCTTATCTAACAACACTATCCACAACATCATTATGGTCCAGATTTGCAGTCCCAGGAGGACTCTTCTACACCTCCTCATTCAACATTTTATTTGCTTTCTCATCAACCTCGATGGCCTTGATACACCACCTCAAGAGGACAATCTAAAATTTCAAAGTTTCTCCCATGTTACAAAGTTCTCTCCCCTTCCGAAAGTTTAGATTCAGTGGCCTCTTCTCACTGGTTCACAACCGAGTTCGACATTATTCATCCCCTGCAACTTCCCTTTGGGTTCACAATGTTTTCTATCATGATCTTTCGAATCAATTGAGCATCCATAATGTTGTGAACATGTATCATGAATCAACTGATCCAGGCGAATCTAAGAACACTAAAAAATTGGCAATCTCGAATGATGATGAAAACGACTCCATTGTGTACAGCTCGATGAGAGCTTTCCAATGCAACTTGTGTTAAGTTTTTACTGTTGTTGTTAGGTTATTTCCAAATTACATGAGCATTCAATGCATTTCCAAAACAACGACATAAAGAGGATCACTGAAAGAAACACAATCACAAGGTACAAAGCATTTTATCTTGGGAAACCCTCATGGGGGAGAAAATCTAGCAAAAACTTCCTCAATAATAGATTTCCAATACAATGCCAAGACTAAGACCAAGACTGAGCACGCGCCTCTCTTCTCCTTCCTCCTGCAACTACAATTGCCTTCAAGATATGTGCACTATATGAGTGAGTGAGTGAGTGTGTTCAAATGAGGCACCATCCTCACATATAAATACAAGTTGAGGATGCGTTAGGGTTATGTCTCTTCACTCGATGGGTCTGACTTCTCCTAGAAGTGGTTAAAACCACTTTATAATTACTAGGGGTCGACTTTACAAATACCACTATACAAATACAATTTGACCAATCCATAAAAGGGGATTTGATCTTATACAAGACTCGACTTGATCACTCCACAAAAGGGGATTTGATCTATAAAATAATAACTCAAATATAATTAGAATATTCTTCGAAGTTACAATATTTCAACACTCCCCCTTAACGAGAAGGGTATTCTAATGACATGACTCAATACAACATCATCAAGAGAAGGAGAGGGCATCATCATCATCATCATCTGGAACATTGATTGGCACATCTATAAATCATCGAAAGTTTTTCTCATCATCAATATCATCATCGCTTACAACAGGAGCTGGAGTAACACCATCATCATCATCAGCATGAAGTTGAAACATCAACATCGACATCGACATCATGAAGTTGGAACAACAACATCAACAACAACACGAAGCCGAAACAACAACATCATCAACATCACGAAGCTGGAACAACAACATCATCAACATGTGGCAACAAAATGAGGCAGGTGCATCAACAACAACATTTGTGGTACTCTGATAGACCATCCTTACAGGACCTTCGGGATTTGCCTAGGAATCATAAGATTCCCTAGAATATAAAATCCTGACAAGATGCCACGTGGTACTCTGACAAACCGTCCGTACCGGACCTTCGGGATCTGCCCAAGAATCATAAGATTCCCTGGGATATAAAATCATGATTGATCTACCACTATTGACCACAACTAGCATATACATGCACGGGTACTCTAACAGACCGTACTTACCGGACCTTCGGGATCTGCCCAGGGATGATCAATCCCCTACGATATAAAATCCTAATGGAGCTACCATAGTATCATCAATATCACTCCCCCTTTTGAGGGAGGTCCTTTCGGACAACACCAAGCTTGTCTCAGAAGTACTCAAACTTCACATGAGACAGAGCCTTGGTCAACACATCTACAACTTGCTCATCTGCGCCAACATATTGGAGCTTTAAAGCTCCCCTTTGCACCATATCACGAATGTAGTGGTACCAGATCTCTATGTGCTTCGAATTATCACGGAAAATTGGGTTCTATGTCATCTTTATACAACTTTGGTTATCAGATAGAATCATGGTGGCTTCCATCTCCAGATCGAACAGACCTGTCAACAAGTTCCAAAGCCATATGGCTTCACAACTGGTAGAACATGTTGCAATGTACTTTGCTTCTGCCATGCTGATAGCAATAATGGATTGCTTCATGTTTTGCCATGAATTCATGGCTGAGCCCAAACCGAAACAACATCTTGAAGTGCTCTTTTTGTCTGAAGCACTTCCAGCCCAATCTGAATCAGTATAGCCATATAGTCTGAAGTCATGATCTCTAGTATAACAAAGACCATAATCCAATGTACCCTTAAGGTATCTCATCACATGCTTTGTAGCTACAAGGTGAAGATGTCTAGGCTCCACCAAATACTAACTCAAGGTGTTCACAACAAAGCATATATCTGGCCTGGTATTCGTCAGATACATCAACGATCCAATAATCTATCTATATAGAGTAGCATCAACCAACTATGACGAAGTATCAACCAGAAGCTTCAAATTTGTTTCCATGGATGTGTTCATGGCTTTACATTCCAACATGTCAAATCTCTTCAGTATTTCAATTGCATACTTCTCTTGGTTAAGGAAGATCTTCTCTGGGCTCTGCCAAACTTCAAGACCCAAGCAATAATGCATAGAGCCTAGGTATTTCATCTCAAACTCTGCAGTGAGCTTCTTCTTGCAATCTGTGATGAGATTTTCTTCTCCTGTCAAGAATAAAACATACACATATAGCAGCAATATAACTGGCTCATCATTCATAACCTTAAAGTATAGGTTAGGATCATCTTTACTCTTGGTAAAGCCCAAGCTTGTCAGGAAACTATCAATTCTTCCATACCAAGCTCTAGGAGCTTGTTTCAACCCGTACAGAGCTTTCTTCAACCTATAGACACGAGTCTTTCTATATTCAACTTCAAACCCGTGTGGTTGTTCTATATACACTTCTTCTTCAATAAAACCATTTAAGAAAGTTGTTTTCACATCCATCTAGTGCAACTTCCACTTCATTTTGGCTACAAGAGCTATGATGGTTCTGATAGAAGTGTATCTCGCTACAGGAGCAAATGTTTCTTCATAGTCAATACCTTCCTTTTGAGAAAATCCACGAGCCACAAATCTTGCCTCATGTTTTTCAATACTTCCATTTGCTGCATGTATTATTTTGTATATCCACTTGGAAGACACCACATCTTTGTTCTTTGGTCTGGGAACTACTTCCCATACATCAACTTTATAATGGACTGGTATTCTTTTGTCATGGCATCCATCCATTCTTTCTCTTGAACGACTTCCTCAAAGCAAGTAGGTTCATTTTCTACGAGATCACACATCAAGGCCATATAGTTGGAGAATGGCTTAGGTTTCTTGCTTTGTCTCATGGTTCCTTCTTGGGCACCATACTTCTCTGCATCTTCAATAAGTTCATTCGCCCAAGCTAGCTTTCTCTTGTGAGAGATTGTCATATGGGGAGGTTCTCAAGATTCTATCTTATCACGATCTTCTAGAATCTCATCATCAAGGGTAACTGTAACTTCCTTCACGGGTTTTGCAACTCTGGGAGCTACAGGTTCTTCTTCATATACTTCTTCAAGCTGACATTTCCTTGATATTTTGAGTGATACATCTTCATTAAAGGTTACATCTATGTTGATCTCAATATGATGGTAACCTGGTATGTAAATTCTGAAGGCTTTAGAGACCTCACAGTACCCAACAAATATTCCCTTCTTTCCTGAAGGATCCAACTTGGTTCTCTTTTCTTTTGGAATGTAAACAAATACTGGACAACCAAATATTTTGAGATGGCTTACTTCTGGCTTCTTTCTGGTGAACATTTCTTTGGGAGTTTTGAATCCAAGTGCACTATGGGATAATCTGTTTTGAACATATATTGTTGTTCTTGTTGCTTCAGCCCATAAGTGCATTGGAAGATCTTGATCGTGAATCATAGTCTCTATTGCTTCCATAATCGTTCTATTATTTCTTTCTGCTACACCATTTTGTTGAGGATTATAGGGAGTGGTGAGCTCCCTCTTAATCCCGACATCTCTGCAAAAGCTTCCAAATTCATTTGAAGTGTACTCTCCTTTGTCTGACCTGAGTATCTTGATTTTCCTTTTGGAGAGGTTTTCTACCAAGGCTTTGAATTCCTTGAACTTTCCAAGTACTTCATCTTTTGACTTCAAGAAATAAACCCAAGTCCTATGAGAGTAATCATAAAAAAATGATACATAGCATACATACCCACTTAGAGAGGTTGATGGCATTGGATCGCGTACATCTGAGTGGACAATTTCCAAGATTCTTTCTACTTTACTGTCTCTCTTTGGAAAAGGATTCTTTATGTTCTTTCCTTGTGCACATCCCTTGCATACACCTTCATGATCAACCTTTAATTCTGGTAAACCTGTAACTACCTTGCTTACATATGGTAAGGATTTGTAGTTGATGTGAGCTAGTATTTTATGCCAAAGTTCACAAGGAATTTTAGTAGAGTGAGTCAAGGCTACATCTAAGTGACCTTTTAACTTGTACAAACCACCTTCTTCTATTCCATTAACAACTGCATCTTCTATAGTTTTTCCTTTGGACCACATAAGAACTTCACCATCTATGAATGCAACCACAAAACCTTTCTTATCTAGGGCTGAAATAGCAAGTAAGTTTTTTTTCAAACCTAGTACATAGAGTACATCCTTCATTCTCATCGGAGTTCCTGGATCAAGTTTGTTGGTGGCTTCTCCCATTCCTTTGACAGGGTACCGATAATCATCTCCAAGTGAAACCTTTTGGGGGAAGTCCTTTTCTATAAGGTTGGAGAGAGTGTTCTTTTGACCTGTCATGTGCTTAGAGGCACCACTATCTATGAGCCAAGTATCCTCTCCAGGTGTCACAGATCCTGAGAGAGCAGAAAACAAGACATATTCTTCAATCTCTTCTTTAATTAACTTCTTGGGTGGCTCATCATCTTTAGCTGCATGGACATGATGTCTTTTGTTATTTCTCCTCTTGTATTTTTCCCTTCTAGCAGGACAATTCTTAACAATGTGTCCCATCTTATCACAATGATAACATTGATAAGAGGATAAATCTTTTCCCTTTCTTTGACCCTTATGATATTTCTGGAATCTCTTTGGAGAGTGAGATTCTTTATGAAAGTGGATCTGCTTTTGAAAATGAGACTTTTTCTGTCCACCCTTAGCATGAGCAACTAGGGATTGATCTTCATTTCTTAATAGGATGGCTTCTCGGTTGTCCACTCTTGCTTCTTCTTGAACACATTCTTCCCATAAACTGTCAAATTGGAGTTTCTCTTTTCTTGCACAAATGGTTTGGATGAAGGCATACCAAGGTCTTGTGAGACTATTAAGAGTTGTCATCACGAGTTCATCTTAATCTAAGTTGTTTCCAATTGCCTCTAACTATTCCTTGAATTGAGAAACCCTAGAGAAATAGTTTTGAACTGTTTCTCCTTTTTGCATCTTTGTATTCTTGAGTTGGGTTCTCAAGTTCATCTTCTGGTTGATGTTCTTTCCTTCACACATTATAGTTAGGGAATCAAACATATCTTTTGGAGTATTCTTAGAAGACACTTGAGGGATGAAGTGGTCTTTAATGGAATCTGTAATTATTCTTTTAGCCTTAATCATATCTTTCTTCTACTTCTCTTTGGTTGCATTTTCTTCGGGTTCCGATACATTTTCTTTTATGAATTTTGCAAGGTCATTCTCTTCAAGAATGAGTCCAATTTTGTACTTCCAGGCACAAAAATTTTCCACACCTTCTAGCTTGTCAACAAGCTTGGTGCTTGCAGACATCTTGACCTGAATCTAAGAAAATGTCCAGAAAATGAAAGTGCTCAAAAATTGAAATTGAGCTTACTAGGAGATGTGTTGGGCTGAGGTGAGTTTGCTGGAGCTGATTGTTTAAGAAAATTCCAAGTTTTACCCCTTGAAACTTGACCTGCGCAATTTTGGACTGGCACTTCTGGTACTAGTTCTAGTTTCATGGTTTTCTAGTTCTTTTGGAGAATTTGGCCACTGAAAAAGTTCACTCAAGCTGCCAAAAGATGCGCTAGGGCAGGGCGCACTTCCCAAGATAGTTTTTGGTCAAAAAATCTTCTTCAATAAAAAGCCCTAATTTTCTTGTATGGAAACTGTTAGCTCCCAAAATGAACCCGTCCCTATGGTCGCATTTTGTGGTGGAAAGCATGGCTATTGGTAGTTTTCTCAAATTGGTTTTGAGTTTTTTCTAGTTGCAAGACTTAGGTTTTGATTTTTGTCTTAGAAATAGATGACCCATAAAGGTCTTCTCTTTAAAATTTTCATAAAATGTTTTCAACAGCTAACGCGTGCTTAAAAGATGATTGTTAGTAGGTGAAAGAGGCAACTTTCAACAACTAAGGAGCATTTCTCACAGGTTGTTAGCTGGTGAAAGTGGGGATTTTCAAACATCAAGCGACCCTGTTCATCATTGCAATCCGTCGAAAAGAAAGACTATTGCACTTCATAACTAAATGGATTTCACATGCGAATCATCAGTGGATTAGCTAGATCAACCACGAGTTACATGACATCATAGAGGAATGTGGAGGTGTCTCAAACTTCATTCAATTATGCATTAAGTTCTCTGATGGTTATCAATGCAAAACAACTCGTAAACTTCTCATATCGGCGCGCGTTTGCAGCTTCAGTCTTGTTCAAAGGATAACTGATGGTCGAAACTCCAATTTACAGGGTAAACTCAATGATACAGGTGTGCGTTTCATCATCAATGGCTTAAATTCTGCTTCTGTGAGCAAAGCTCGAGCAATTGGCGCCTCAATTTCCGTTACAGAGACCATATCGATGACTCTTTCTTCAGCTCGCTTCAATACAATTGTGAAGCCACTACGGACTGACATAGATTCTGGTAGTTGGGCTTGGCTATGGATAGATGTGAAATTAATGTCGCCTCAGCTCTCAAACGAGGCCATCTACAAGCTATCTCTCAAGATCCTTAGCCTGCAAAATGCTTATTCTTCAAAGTGGCAATGATAATCCTTTTGTGGAACAAGCAGTGCAATTCGC
>ML802747.1:300006-359209 GCA_009831015.1 Picea engelmannii | reverse complement strand
GATGTAATAAAGGTCAATATTAATAAGACCTTTCAATAAAATAGAATAAGGTGGATGTAAGAAGACCTAATAGAAGCTTCCACTTCTAGAAGGATCTTCCTCTAGATGCTTCTCTTAATAGACACATTTAGTATAAATAAGGGCCGAGGGTATGAAAACCCTAGCTTGGATATTATTGTAATAGAGCGCTGCTCGACTGGAGGTTGCCCCCTTGAAGAGGCCTGTGAACATTGCTATCTGAATCAAAGTGTTGTTTATGTTGCTATTTCATATATCATTTCTGTGTATTGTGAAGATTATGCTAGATATTTTACTGTTATTCTGTCATTTCTAGCATTTCCTTTCTGTTTTGCATATTTTATATATCTGGTATCTTGCACGCGCCTCGGGCACATGCGTGTTTTTTGGGCATTTTTGATTGGTGCATGTGCGTGGACATCCTGTATATCCTTAGAGCATGCAGATTTTATAACTAGTTGTATAGTTTTGGGCCTTTTGGAAATGCATTTTTGGTAATTTTTGGTGCATGGGTGAACTAATAGTTGTTTGAAGATGTTGGATTCCTCTAACCATTTGCGGACAAAATTTCAGTGATAACAATTAGGTTTTTGGCGTTCTTGTTTATTGTAAAAATTCATTTAGAGCCTCATTGTAATATTCTTCTTGCAAATGAGCACAGTCGTCACATCTCTTCTAAAAGATAATTTGCCACCATTCCAACAAGCTTTTTTCCGCTGCATTTTACAGTTTCATCTTATTTCATTATTGAATAGAAAACCAGTTTTACTATATCTCTGTTATTTTCTACTAAGAATCTATTAATAATATATATTCATTTCATTATGCTCATAAAATATGGATCAGTGGTATCAGAGCAGTCTTCTCCTTGTCATCTTAATGCATGTCCCCAATGAGGTCATAGTACAAAGTGTTGGGTCTTGAGCTTGATTCTCTTGAGGAAAAAATCTCTCGCACGCCCAAGCAACCTCTCATGGCAAGAGAAAAGAAGGATGATGGGATAAGAGATCCTTTCAAACTGTTGATTGAGGAAGCCCTCATGCAATAGAGGAATGAGATGATGGATAGTTTCACGCAAATCCTTCGACGACTACCAATAGGTGATGCATATTATTCGAATGGAGGCGCCACCCCATTCAAGGTACAAATAAACTTTGATATTCCTATATTTGAAGGCCAGATAGACACAGATGTTGTAGACAAGTGGTTGAATCTGCTAGAAGGGTATTTTTCTATCCATAACTTCTCAAATAGAGAAAATATTTATTTTCCGCTCCTCAAAGTCTTTCCCCATGTCAAAGATTGGTGGGAAACCTTCTGTGAGAAATAGGAAACTTAGGAAACCTCATTATTTTCAGTCACATCCACCTGTGAATCCTTCAGGGATGCTATTAAGGAAAATTACTACCCTGTCAAAAGTTATGACGACCTGTATACCAAATGGACCACACTGTGGCAAGAAAGAGACCAAGCAGTGTCAGAGTTCACAAATATCTTCCATACCTTGTGCACCAAGATGGGTATCAAATATTTGGAGTGACATTTGGTGCTCAAGTATAATGGTGCTATGCATAGATACATCTAGACCTAAATGGAATTTATAGACATATCATCCTTGGGTGTGGCCTACCGTTATGCCGTCAAAATCGATTAGAAGCTCAAAAAAAAGACGTGGCAATTTGGGTCTGGGAACCCCTCACAAAAAAGGGCAGGAAAGGGCGACCCCAACCCACAGAACAAAGGACAGAGCAAAGATGGATAGTACCAGGACTACCAGTCCAAGCCACAAGCAAAGAAGGACATCGAAAAGACAAAGAAAGATACTGGGAAGTGATGTGACTTCCATGAGATCCCTTGGCATAACACTGCTGACTGTCACTCGAAACATTCACTGGTGGATAAAGTGAAAGCCTCTGAATCAGATGCAGATTCTGACTCTGAGCCAGAACTAGAAAGGGGAAGATGGATCATTGATGTAGAACCCAGTGCAACCGTTAATACCAAAAGGCTCCAGCATGGTGAACCAGACGAGCTAGAAGAAGGAGAGTGCCTCTTCCATTCACAAATGTGGGTAAAAGGAACCCCACTGCACTTCATTGTTGATAGTGGTAGCCAAAAGAACCTCATATCAACAGAGGTCATCAAGCAACTGGCCCTACCAACAACGCCGCACCCACAACCCTACACCATTGGATGGCTCAGCCAAGCAAGCGATCTCCGCATCAACCAACAGTGTCGACTATCGTACGAAAACAAGCCCTTCAAAGACAAGGTATGGTGTGATGTTGTTTCTCTCGAAGTTTGTGATGTTCTTTTGGGCCAACCTTATTTATGGAAATGTCATGTTGTATATGAGTCTAGCCCTCAAGTGTTCTTATTACTTTGAATGGGAAATTGTATAGGATACCTGAGGCAATTCCACCTAGTGTTATTTCCTTGATCTCTGCTAAGCAATGCAGGAAGGTCATCTCTCAGATGGGGAAGTTTGTCTTCTTCATGATTCTCTCTCAGAATAAGCGAAAGATCACAACCACATCTAGGGTCTCTGCAGCCAACCTCTCAAAATAGCAGAAGCAAGTAGATAAGGTCATGGAAGAATACTCAGATATCTTCTCCTCACCTATAGGCGTACCTATGCATTGCCAGGTATAGCACCCCATTGATCTAACCCTCGACGCACCGCTTCCCCATGGTTCGGTCTATCGTCGCTCTTTTTTAGAGAATGAGGAGATCAAGTGACAGATCCAATAACTTCTCCACAAGGGGTACATTCACCCCAGATCATCACCTTGTGGGAGCCCAATCGTCCTGGTACAGAAGAAAGATGGAACCTGGAAACACTGTATTGATTATCGGGCTCTAAATAAAATCACAGTTAGAAACCGGTACCTGATTCCCTAAATTGACGACCTCCTTGATCAACGCATAGGATCCACATACTTCAGTAAGATTGATCTGAAGTCTGGCTACCACTAGGTCCCGATAGAACAAACAGATGTATGGAAGACCGCCTTCAATTCAAAGGAAGGCCTTTTTGAATGGTTGGTCATGCCCTTTGGTTTGACAAATGCTCAAACCACTTTCATGAGGATGATGGATGATATCCTACGACCATTCACCAATACTTTTGTAGTGGTGTATCTGGATGACATTCTAATTTACAACAATACTTGGGCTAAACACTTGCAGCATATTCAGTAGGTTCTGCACACCCTGCGACAACACAAGCTATACACCAACTTGGGAAAATGCTCCTTCAGCATGGATAGGGTCCATTACCTGAGCTACATAATTGATAAACATGGTGTACATGTGGATCCAGCCAAGATCCAAGTCATCCATGACTAGCCATCCCCAAAAACACTCACTGAGCTACGGAGCTTCTTGGGCCTTGCCAATTTCTATCGCAGGTTTGTGTTGGGATTCTCCCATATTGCATGGGCCCTCAGCCAAAGAAAAAGGGGTGGTGGTAAGGAAAAATTTGCGTGGGGATGGTCCCAACATTAATCGTTTGATGATTTGAAGTAGCGCTTGTTCTCATCCCCAGTACTTTCACTACCAGACCTGCAACATCCCTTTGAGATCAAGATAGATTCTTCAGACCATGTTGTGGGCGTCATTCTCTCTCAGCACGACCACCCTGTGGCCTATCATAATGAGACACTGTCAGATACTTTCCGTAAGTAACCTAATTACAACAAAGAATGTGCTCCATTGTGCAAGCCTACCACCAGTGGAGACATTACATTCTTGGGAAGGAGACAATCATCCACACTGATCATAATCCACTACAGTTCATGAAAACACAAGGAAAATTGTAGAATGAACGCCATCAAAAGTGGTCCACATACTTGCAGCAATTCCACCACAACATCAAGTATAAAACAGGAAGTACCAATCACGTCATTTATTGCCTCAGTAGACCGCTAGTCGTGACACTTACCACGGTGCTAGACTCTTGTAGCCATGAGACATCTGGATGCCCCCAATGCTATGAGATAGACACTGACTTCGCCACAACCTACCAAATGTTGGGTGTGAACGCAGTTGTCGATAATTTCCATCTTCAGGATGGGTTGTTGTGTCATCTGGGACATATCTTTGTTCCATCAAGTGAGCGAGTGAAGATAATCTGGGAATCCCACTACAGTCGGGTGGCAGGACAATTCGGCATTAAAAATACAGTGGCGATGTTACAGAAAATTTTCTACTGGCCGAAATTTCAACAAGTGGTCAGTAAGTATATTAGGTCCTGCACTGCCTGCGCTATTTCCAAACTGACCACTAAGAAATAGGGCCTTTACACCCCTGTTCCTACTCCTAACAGGCCATGGGAATCCATCTCAATGGATTACATGTCGGGCCTCCCGTCCACCAAGCAGGGAAATGATCGTGTTTTGTTGTTGTTGATCTCTTTCCTAAGATGGCGATTCTGGTTTCCTGCAAGAAGAGAATCACAGTAGAGGCCACTACCAAGGTCTTATTTGAACGAGTCTAGGTACATTTTGGAATCACAGAAACCATTTTCTCGGATTGGGATAGTAGATTTCTCAGCACATTCTGGTCAAGCCTCTGGTCATTGTTGGACACCAAGCTCACCAAATCCACGACCTTCCACCCCCAGACAGATGGCCAAATTGAGGTTGTAAATCAAATGATTGTGCATATCCTTCGCATGTGTAATTTAAACCACCCTTGCACATGAGATGAGAGCCTTCTCTATGTCCATCATAGCTATAATCGAGCCCTGCATAGCTCAACCGGCCATAGCCCCTTTTAGGTGGGGTTGGGATTCCAACCATTGGGTCCCATAGATGTTGCAATTCCCCTTGCAGTCACCTAGACCGACTCATATCCTACTCCAACTAAATATGACCAAGCCACTCGGTTCATTGAGTGGATCCAACACATATTCCAACAGGTTCAGGATATCCTACAGAATTCCAATGACAAGTACAAACAACACCATGATCAACATCGGGTGCCACATAAGATCCAGGTGGGCGACAAAGTTTGGTTGCATATGTAGAAAGAATGCCTTACAAGACCCCATCAAAATATTCTCCCACTCTTTTATGGGCCTTAAACTATCACCAAGGCCATGGGGGATAATTATTTTGAGCTCAACATTCCTCCTTTCCTTGGTCTGCACCCAATGTTCAACGTGGATCTTCTTCGCCCTTATTTCCCACCATTATTGGACACCGTAGAAGTAGCATAACATCTGACACCAACAGAGATCAACCCTGACTACATACAATAGGCATCCAATGGTAATATTGTGGACACACAGATCAAGGGCACTCGACAACAAAGGATCCAACTTTATCGAGTTGTCAAAGTAGGGCAACTCCTACAGCAAGGCAAGTGGCTCACCCGGGGCCAAATTCAACAGACATTTCCTCATCTAATGGGGGACCTCAATGCCATGGAGACCATTTATTCCTAAGGAGGGAGGATTGATCCAGATGGATATCGGTGGCCACCCACCTTTTCTAATTGGCTCAAGATAGTTTTTTGACAATTTTGGCAATTTACTATTTTTAGCAGTTTTAAATTTCGGGGCCATTTTGAGGGCCTAAATGAAGGTTTTTCAGGATCGGGATCCTCTATTATATCCAAAGGCATGATTGTGCACCCAAAATGAATCCCCTCGATGATACCTTTCCAGCAGGCTATCACATGCCTAAAACAGAGATCATATGCAAAAATTACGACCTCATTAAGTTGATGTACTAACTTACCCAAACGGGGCCCACGTGACTTTTGGCGCTTCATCTCCTAGGGTTAGGTTTTTGGATGTATAGGTTTTTGGCATTATTGTTTATTGTAAAAAGGCCTGTAGAGACTCATTGTAATATTCTTCTTACGAATGAGCATAGCTGTCACATCTATTCTCAGAGATAAGCCGCCACCATTTCAGCAAGCTTGTTTCCACTGCATTTTATAGTTTCATCTTATTTCACTATTGAATAGAAAACTAGTTCTACTATATCTCTGTTATTTTGTGCTAAGAATCTATTAATAATTTTTATTCATTTTATTCTAGTCATAGAATATGGATTAGGGGTATCAGAGCGGTCTGCTCCTTGTCGTCTTAATGCATGTCCCCAACGAGGTCAGAGTACAAAGAGTTGGGTCTTGAGCTTGTTTCTCTTGAGGATAAAAGCTCCCGCATGCCCAAGTGACCCCTCATGGAAAGAGAAAATAAGGATGAAGGGATAGGAGATCCTTTCAAACTATTGATTGAGGAATTCCTCACGCAACAGAGGACCGAGATGATGGATAGTTTCACGCAAATCCTTCGGCGACTACCAATAGGCGATGCATCTTCTTCGAACGAAGGCACCACCCCCTTCAAGGTACAAATAAACTTCGATATTCCTATATTTGAAGTTCAGATAGACGTAGATGTTGTAGACAAGTGGTTGAATATGCTAGAAGGGTATTTTTCTGGCCATAACTTCTCGAATAGAGAAAAGATTACTTTTGCGCTCCTCAAAGCCATTCCCCATGCCAAAGATTGGTGGGAAACCTTCTGTGAGCAACAGGAAATAGAGGAAACCTCATTATTTTCAGTCACAACCACCTGGAAATCCTTCAGGGATGCTATTAATGAACAATACTACCCTGTCGAAAGTTACAACAACCTGTATACCAAATGGACCACACTGCGGCAAGAAAGAGACCAAGCAGTGCCAGAGTTCACAAATATATTCCATACATTGTGCACCAAGCTCGGTATCAACGATTCGAAGTGACATATGGTGTTCAAGTATTGCAGTGCTCTGCATATATACATCCAGACCGAAAAGGAATTTCTAGACATCTCATCCTTGGGTGCGGCCTACTGATATTGTTGGGTATGTGTTATATTCTTTGTCGGGCGTGCAGGGGAGTTAGAGGAATTTTTTTTCACACCGAACCACATTATATTTAGGTGGTTTTTTCGGCATATGGTTTCTTTGCCGATGGTTTTCTATTTCCGGTTAAGGAATTAGGGTTTTTTTACTAATCCAGGTCATTAGGTTAGGGTTTTGGATGTCACTGGATCCTATATGTATTTTGCATTGTAAACATTGTAACACAATGAATGAATATAGAATATGTTGGTTTTCCCGGTTTGGGTTTCTAGGGGAAAAATCTTTGTGTAATGTTTGTATTTGCCATTGTATCTTTTCTGTTCTTTTCTGAATATCTGTTTGCAGTAGATATTTTACAAGGTTAGAATTTACATCTGGTATGTCTAACTGCTCTCTGGATTTTGATTTCTGTGAACATTGTCTATATGGGAAGCATAATCAGATAAGATTCCCCTGTGGTGCAACGAGGGCAGAAGGAATTTTACAGCTAGTTCACAATGATGTTTTTGGACCTGTGTCAGTCCCATCATTGGGAAAATCTATGTACTATGTCTCATTTATAGATGACTTCTCGAAGAAAACTTGGATATATTTCCTTAGGAAAAAATATGAAGTCTTTGACAGGTTTAAAGAGTTTAAGGCTCTTGTTGAGAATCAAATAGAGAAATGAATTAAGGTGTTGAGGATAGATAATGGTGGAGAGTTCTGTGGGAATGAATTTGAAGAATTTTGTAATAAATGCGATATAGAAAGGCAAAAGAATACTCCATATACACCTCAACAGAATGGAGTTGCAGAAAGGTGCATGCTCAGTGATGGAAAAAGAAAGGTGCATGCTCAGTGATGTCAGGACAGGGCAAGAATTCTGGGCAGAGGCAGTGGGTACTACATGTTATCTGGTCAATAGATCACCCTCATCAGCTTTGGGTGACAAGACTCCACAAGAGGTATGGAATGGTAAGGAAACTTCTCTCACACATCTTAAGGTATTTGGCTGCGATGCATATGTTCATGTTCCAAAGGAAAACAAGAGTAAGTTGGATAAGAAGGCTGAAAAATGTATCTTTATTGGATATAAAGATGGTTTCAAAGGTTATAAGCTTTGGAACCCAGAAACTAAGAAGGTAGTGTATAGTCGAGATGTGGTATTTAGAGAAATGAAGGATGTTGTTAAATAGGAAGTCCTACCAAGTAAGGAAGAACCAGAGAAGATAGAGTTTGATTTAAAGGATGATGAAGCAGACTCTACAGAAGAACATGAATCAGAAGAAGAATATCCTCATACTCCAGTATTGAGGAGATTAGATCGAGAAAGAAGGCTACCGGAAATGTATAGTCCATCTGATTTTCATTCAAATTTTGCTTTGTCTATTACTGATGATGATCCTAGAACTGTCAGAGAGGAAGTGGATTTAGAGGATGGAAATCTTTGGAAAAGGGCCATGGAAGAAGAAATGGCATCTTTGGATAAGAATGATGATTGGGATCTAGTGGAGTTGCCAACTAGAAGAAAGGCCATTGGTAGAAAATGGGTATTTAAAAATAAGCTGAATGTAGAAGGAAAAGTGGAGAAATACAAAGCTCGATTAGTAGCAAAGGGTTATTCCTAGGTTGAGGGAATTGATTTTGGTGAGATTTTTTCTCCTGTTGCCAAGTTAACCTCTATAAGATTTATGTTATATGTTGTTGCTGCATTTGATTTTGAAGTAGAACAGATGGATGTGAAGACAATTTTCCTGCATGGTGATCTGGAAGAAGAAATCTTTATGAAGCAACCAGAAGGTTATGCTATGAAAGGAAACAAGGAGCTGATATGCAAGCTGAGAAAGTCCCTGTATGGATTAAAACAATCACCAAGGATGTGGTATCAAAAATTTGATACTTATATGATGGGACTTGGCTTCACAAGAAGCAAAGAGGATCACTGTCTGTATTCTAAATTAATTTGTGATCATTTGATTTATTTGGTCTTGTATGTGGATGACATGTTGTTGATAGGAAACAACAAGGAGAATATCTAGGATGTGAAAGCTCAGTTGTCCTCTAAATTTGACATGAAGGATCTTGGTGCTTCAAATTTCATTTTGGGCATGGAAATTAAAAGAGATCGAACAAGGAGGAAACTCTAGTTAAATCAGAGAAAATATGTGGAGACAATATTGCAGAGGTTTAATATGCAGGAATGTAAACCGGTCAAGGTTCCTATTCCTGTTGTTGTAAAGTTATCTACAGATCAGTGTCCCAAAAAACATGAATAAGAGGAGGACATGTCTCATGTTCCATATGCGAGTGAAGTTGGCAGTTTAATGTATGCAATGGTTTATACTAGATCAGACATTGCACATGTAGTGGGAGTTTTAAGCAGGTATATGTCAAAACCAGGGAAGGAACATTGGACAATAGTAAAAAGGATTTTTAGGTATTTGTGTGGCACTACTAGCTATGGATTGTGCTACGAAGGAAGACCAGGATTGGACAAAGTGATCAATATACATGGCTTTGTGGATGCATACTGAGCTAGAGATTTGGATCGTAGGAGATCTACAAGTGGGTATGTGTTTAACCTGTTTGGAGGAGCAATAAGTTGGATGAGCAAAAGACAGGTTGTAGTGGCACTTTCAACTACAGAATCTGAATACATGGTATCCACTCATGCAAGTAAGGAAGTAGTATGGTTACAAATATTATGTTCAGGTATTGGGTTGGTACAACAAGTTGTAAGGATAGAGTATGATAGTCAGAGTGCAATTTTTCTGGTGAAGAACCCTACTTATCATTCAAAGACAAAGCACATTGATGTTCAATATCACTTTGTGAGAGACATGAATGAAGAAAAGAAATTATCACTGATGAAGGTGGACACTTTGAAGAATTTTGCAGATTCATTAACAAAATTTGTGAGCACTGAGAAGCTCTCTTGGTGTAGAGGATCCATGGGCATTATTGCCCTGGATTGTTGACTATGTAACCCTATAACCCCATGTGTGCAAAGAAAACAACAGGTGGGAGAATGTTGGGTATGCGTTATATTCTTGGGACCGCATTTTCGAGACCACATTATATTTAGGTCATTTTTTCGGCACATGGTTTTTTACCGATGGTTTTCTATTTCTGGTTAAGGAATTAGGGTTTTTTTACTAATCCAAGTCATTGGGTTAGGGTTTTGGATGTCGTTGGATCCTATATGTATTTTGTACTGTAAACATTGTAACACAATGAATGAATATAGAATATGTTGGTTTTCCCGGTTTGGGTTTCTAGGGGAAAAATCTCTGTGTAATGTTTGTATTTTCCATTGTATCTTTTCTGTTCTTTTCTGAATATATGTTTGTAGTATATATTGTACAAGGTTAGAATTTGTAGATATGTTGTCAAAATCGAGAAAAAGATCAAACAAAAGACGCAACAATTTGGGCCTGGGAACCCCTCACAACAAAAGCTGGGAAAGGGTGGCCCCAACCCACAGAACAAAGGACATAGAAAATATGGACAGTATTAGGACTACCATTCCAAGTCGCAAGCAAAGAAGGACACCAGAAAGACAAAGAAAGATACCGGTAAGTGGTGTGACTTCCATAAGAGCCCTTGGCATAACACTGCTGACTGTCGCTCGAAACAATCGCTGGTGGCCGAAGTGAAAGCCTCTGAATCAGATGTAGATTCTGACTCTAAGCTAGAACCAGAAAGGGGAAGAAGGATCATTGACACAAAACCCAGTGCAACCATTGCTACCACCAAGCTCCAGCCTGGTGAACCAGACGAGCCAGAAGAAGGAGAGAGCCTCTTCCATTCATAGATGTGGGTAAAAGGCACCCCAATGCACTTCATTGTTGATAATGGTAGCCATAAGAACCTCATCTCAGCAGAGGTCATCAAGCGGTTGGCCCTACCAAAAATTTCACACCCACAACCCTACACCATTGGATGGCTCCGCCAAGGAAGCAATCTCCTCGTCAACTAAAAGTGTCGACTATCATACAACATCAAGCCCTTCAAAGATGAGGTATTGTGTGATGTTTCTCCTCTCGAAGTTTGTGATGTTCTTTTGGGCCAACCTTATTTATGGAAACGTCATGTTGTATATGAGTCTAGGCCTCGTAGTGTTATTATTATTTTGAACAGGAAATTGTACAGGATACCTGAGGCAATCCCACGTAATGTTATTTCCTTTATCTCTGCTAAGCAATGTAGGAAGGTCATCTCTCAGATGGGGAAGTTTGTCTTCTTCATGATTCACTCTCAGAATAAGTGAAAGATCATAGCCACATCTAGGGTCTCTGCATCCAACCTCTCCACATAGAAGAAGCAACTAGATAAGTTCGTGGAAGAATACTCAGATTTCTTCTCCTCACCTACAGGGGTACCTCTACACTCCCAGGTCAAGCACCCCATCGATCTAACCCTCGATGCAATGCTTCCCAATGGGCCAGTCCATCATTTCTATTTGTTAGAGAATGAGGAGATCAAGCGACATATCCAATAACTTCTCCACAAGGGGCACATTCACCCCAACGCATCACCTTGTGGGAGCCCAATCGTGTTGGTACAGAAGAAATGTGGAACCTGGAGACTCTATATTGATTATCAAGCTCTCAATAAAATCACAATCAGAAACCAGTACCTGATTCCCCAAATCGACGACCTCCTTGATCAGCTCATGGGGCACAAATACTTCAGTAAGATTGATATGAAGTCTGGCTACCACCAGGTCCCGATAGAACAGACAGATGTATGGCAGACCGCCTTCAAGTCAAAGGAAGGTAGTTTTGAATGGTTGGTCATGCCCTTTGGTTTGACAAATGCTCTAGACACTTTCATGCAGATGATGGACAATATCCTACAACCATTCACCAATACTTTTGTAGTGGTCTATCTGGATGACATTCTAATTTACAGCAAGACTTAGGCCAAACACTTGCAACATATTCAGTAGGTTCTACACACCCTGCGACAGCACAAGCTATATGCCAACTTGGAAAATTCTCCTCCGGCATGGACAGGGTCCATTATCTGGGCTACATCATTGATCAAAATGGCATACATGTGGATCCAGCCAAGATCCAATTCATCCATGACTAGCCATCCCCAACAACAATCACTGAGCTCCGGAGCTTCTTGGGCCTTGCCAATTTCTATCGTAGGTTGTTGTTGGGATTCTCCCATATTGCATGGGCCCTCAACTAAATAAACAGGGGTGGTGGTAAGGAAAAATTTACATGGGGTCGGTCATAGTGAGACACTGTCATATACTGTCCATATGTACCCTACTTATGACAAAGAAATGTACTCCATTGTGCAATCCTACCGCCAGTGGGGACATTACATTCTTGGGAAGGAGACAGTCGTGCACACTGATCATAAGCCACTATAGTTCATAAGCCACTATAGTTCATACAGACACAAGGAAAACTGCAGAATGACCGCCATCAAAAGTGGTCCACATACTTGTAGCAATTCCACCTCAACATCAAGTATAAAACATGAAGCACCAATTGTGTCGCTGATTTCCTCAGTAGACCGCCACTCGCGACACTCACCATGGTGATAGACTCTTGTGGCCATGAGACATATGGATGGCCCCAACTCTATGAGACAGACCCTGACTTCACCACCACCTACCAAATTTTGGGTGCAAACGCAATTGTCAATAATTTCCATCTTCAGGATGGGTTGTTGTGTCATCTGGGCTATATCTGTGTTCCATCAAGTGAGCGAGTGAAGATGATCTAGGAAGCCCATTACAGTTGGGTGGAAGGACACTTTAGCATCGTAAAGACAGTGGAAATGCTACAGAAACATTTCTACTGGTTGAAACTTCGACAAGATGTCAGCAAGTATATCAAGTCCTTCACTTCCTGTGCTATTGCCAAACCGACCACTAAGAAATAGGGCCTGTACACCCCTCTTCCTACTACTGATAGGCCATGGGAATCCATATCAATGGATTACATGTCAGGCCTCCCGTCCACCAAGCAGATAAATGATTATGTTTTTGTGGTTGTTGATCACTTTTCTAAGATGTCGATTATGGTTTCCTGCAAGAAGAGCATCACAGTAGAGGCCACTACCAAGATCTTCTTTGAACGAGTCTGGGTACATTTTGGAGTCCCACAAACCATTATCTTGGATCGAGATAGTATATTTCTAAGTACATTGTTCTCGAGCTTCTGGTCATTTCTAGACATCAAGCTCACCAAATACACAACCTTCCACCCCCAAACAGATGGAGAAAGCACCCTCGAACATTGGATGAGAGCCTTCATTATGTCCATCATAGCTACAATCGAGCCCTGCATAGCTCAACTAGACACAGCGCCTTTCAGGTGGGGTTGGAATTCCAACCATTGGGTCCCATAGATGTTGTACTTCCCCTTGCAGTCACCCCAACTGACTCATCTCCTACTCCAACTGAAGCTGACAAAGCCACCTGGTTCATTGAGCGGATCTAGCACATCCACCAAAAGGTTCAGGATATCCTACAGAAGTCCAATGACAAGTAAAAATAGTGCCATGATCAACATCGGGTGCCACATAAGTTCCAGGTGGGAGAAAAATTTTGGTTGCACTTACAAAAAGAACACCTTATAGGACCCCATCGGAAGCTTCACCCACTCCGTTATGGTCCATAAACTATCACCAAGGCTGTGGGGGATAATTCTTTTGAGCTCAACATTCCTCCTTTCCTTGGCCTACACCTAGTGTTCAACGTGGATCTTCTTCACCCTTATTTCCCACCATTATTGGACACCTCCGAAGTAGCAGAACAACTGACACCAACATATCTCAACCCAGATTAACATAGATCAAGGGCACTTGACAACAAAGTATCCAACTTTATCAAGTCATCAAAGCAGGGAAGCTCCTGCACCAAGGCAAGCAGCTCACCCGGGGCCAAATTCAGCAAACATTTCCTCATCTAATGGAGGACCTCAACACCATGGAGACCATTGATTCCTAAGGAGGGAGGATTGATCCATATGGATATCGGTGGCCACCCACCTTTTCCAACTGGCTCAAGACAGTTTTCTGATAATTTTGGCAATTTACTATTTTTAGCAGTTTTAACTTTCGAGGCCATTTTGAGGGCCTAACTGAAGGTTTTTCAGGATCGAGATCCTCAATTATGATTGAAGGAATGATTGAGCTCCCAAAATGAATCCCCTAGAGGATACCCTTTCAACAGGCTATCACATGCCTAAAACGGATATCGTATGCAAAAGTTACGACCCCGAGAAGTTGATGTACTAACTTACCCAAACGGGGCCCACATGATTTTTGGCACTTCATCTCCTAGGGTTAGGTTTTTGGATGTCTAGGGTTTTTGGCATTCTTTTTTATTGTAAAAATGCCTTTAGAGACTCATTGTAATCTTCTTCTTGTGAATGAGTGCAACCATCACATCTCTTCTCAGAGATAAGCCGCCACCATTCCAGTAAGCTTGTTTCCGCTGCATTTTACAGTTTCAGCTTATTTCATTATTGAATAGAAAACCAGTTTTATTGTATCTATGTTATTTTGTGCTAAGAATCTGTTAATAATCTATATTCATTTCATTCTTCTCATAAAATCCAGATCAGTGGTATCAGAGCAGTCTGATCCTTGTCATCTTAATGCATGTCCCCAATGAGGTTAGAGTACAAAAGCTCTCACACACCCAAGCGACCTCTCATGGAAGGAGAAAAGAAGAATGAAGGGACAAGAGATCCTTTCAAACAGTTTCTTGAGGAATCCCTCATGAAACAAAGGAATGAGATGATGGATAGTTTCATGCAAATCCTTCGGTGGCTACCAACAGGCCATGCATCTTCTTCGAATGGAGGTGCCACCCCCTTCAAGGTACAAATAAACTTCAATATTCCTATATTTGAAGGTCAGATAGATGCAGATGTTGTAGACAAGTGGTTGTATTTGCTAGAAGGGTATTTGTTTGTTCATGAATTCTCAAATAATGAAAGGGTTACTTTTTTGCTCCTCAAGGTCATTCCCCGTGTCAAATATTGGTGGGAAACCTTCTGTGAGCAACATGAAAAAGAGGAAACCTCATTATTTTTAGTCACAACCACCTGGGAATTCTTCAGGGATGTTATTAAGGAACAATACTACCCTGTCGAAAGTTACGATGACCTGTATACCAAATGGACCACACTGCGGCAAGAAAGAGACCAAGTAGTGCCAGAGTTCACAAATATCTTCCATACCTTGCGCACCAAGTTGGGTATCAAAGATTCAGAGTGACATATGGTGATGAATTATCGTGGTGCTCCGCATAGATACCGGGAAGTGGTGTGACTTCCATAAGATCCCTTGGCATAACACTACTGACTGCTGCTCAAAACAGTCATTGGTGGTTGAAGTGAAAGCCTCTGAATAAGATGCAGATTATGACTCTGAGCCAGAACCAGAAAGGGAAATATGGATCATTGACGCAGAACCTAGTTCCACCATCTCTACCACCAAGCTCCAGCCGGGTGAACCACATGAACCAGAAGAAGGAGAGTGCCTCTCTCATTCACAGATGTGGGTAAAAGACACCCCACTGCACTTCATTATTGATAGCGGTAGCCAAAAGAACCTCATCTCAGCAGACATCATCAATCGGCTAGCCATGCCAATAACACCACACCCACAACCCTACACCATTGGATGGCTCTGCCAAGGAAGTGATCTCCGTGTCAACCAACAACGTCAACTGTCATACGGCATCAAGCCCTTTAAAGATGAGGTATTGTGTGATGTTTCTCCTCTCGAATTTTGTGATGTTCTTTTGGGCCAACCTTATTTATGGAAACGTCATGCTGTATATAAGTCTAGGCCTCATAGTGTTATTATTAATTTGAACAGGAAATTGTACAGGATACCCAAGGCAGTCCCACCTAGTGTTATTTCCTTGATCTCTAATAAGTAAAGCAGGAAGGTCATCTCTCAGATGAAGAAGTTTGTATTCTTCATGAGTCGCTCTTAGAATAAGAGAAAGATCACAACCACATATAGGGTCTCTGTGACCAACCTCTCCACATAGTAGAAGCATGTAGATAAGTTCATGGAAGAATAATCAGATATCTTCTCCTCACCTACAGGGGTACCTCTGCACTGCCAGGTCAAGCACCCCATCGATCTAACCTCTGGCACACTGCTTCCCAATGTGCCAGTCTATCGTCACTCTTTGTTAGAGAATGAGGATATCAAGTGATAGATACAATAACTGCTCCACAAAGGGCACATTCACTCCAGCTCATCGCCTTGTGGGAGCCCAATCGTGCTGGTACAGATGAAAGATGGAACCTGGCGACTCTATATTGATTACCGAGCTCTGAATAAAATCTCAGTCAGAAACCAGTACCCAATTCCCCGAATCGACGACCTCCTTGATCAACTCATGGGGGCCAAATACTTCAGTAAGATTGATCTGAAGTCTGGCTACCACCAGGTCCCGATAGAACAGACAGATGTATGGAAGACCGCCTTCAATTCAAAGAAAGGCCTTTTTGAATGGTTGGTCATGCCCTTTGGTTTGACAAATACTCCAACCACTTTCATGAGGGTGATGGAAGATATCCTGTGACCATTCTCCAATACTTTTGTAGTGGTGTATCTGGATGACATTCTAATTTACAACAAGACTTGGGCTGAAAACTTGCATCATATTCAACAGGTTCTGCACACCCTGTGACAGCACAAGCTATACGCCAAATTGGAAAAATTCTCCTTCGGAATGGACAGGGTCCATTACCTAGGCTATATCATTGATCATCATGGTGTACATGTGGATCCATCCAAGATCCAAGTCATCTGTGACTCGCCAGCCCCAACAACACTCATTGAGCTCCGGAGCTTCTTGGGCCTTGCTAATTTCTATCGTAGGTTCATGCTGGGATTCTCCCATATTGCATGGGCCCTCAGCCAAATAAACAGGGGTGGTGGTAAGGAAAAAATTGAGTGGGGTCGGTCCCAACAAAATGAGTTCGATGATTTGAAGTAGTGTTTGTGCTTAGCCCCATTACTTTCACTACCAGACCTGCAACATCCCTTTGAGATTGAGATAGATGCTTCAGACTATATTGTGGGTGTCATTCTCACTCATCATGGCGACCTTGTGACCTATCATAGTCAGAAACTGTCAAATATTGTCCGTAAGTACCCTACTTATGACAAAGAAATGTACTCCATTGTGCAATCCTTCTGCCAGTGGAGACATTACACTCTTGGGAAGGAGATAGTCATCCACACTGATCATAAGCCACTGCAGTTCATGCAAACACAAGGAAAATTAGAGAATGACTGCCATCAAAAGTGGTCCACATACTTGCAGCAATTCCACCTAAACATTAAGTATAATATAGGAAGCACCAATCGCGTTGTTGATTTCCTCAGGAGATCGCCAGTCGCGACACTCACCCTAGTGCTAGACTCTTTCGGCCATGAGACATCTGAATGGCCCCAACTCTATGAGACAGACCCTGACTTCACCACCACTTACCAAATGTTGGGTGTGAACGCATTTTTCGATAATTTCCATCTTTAGGATGGGTTGTTGGGTCGTCTGGGCCATATCTATGTTCCATCAAGTGAGTGAGCAACGCTGATATGGGAATCCCATTACAGTCAGGTGGAAAGATACTTCAGTGTCGAAACAATAGTGGCGATGCTACAGAAACATTTCTACTGGTTGAAACATTGATAGGAGGTCAGCAAGTATATCAGGTCCTGCACTACCTACGATATTGCCAAACTGACCACTAAAAAATAGGGCCTGTATAACCCTCTTCCTACTACTGACAAGCAATGGGAATCCATCTCAATGGATTACATATTGGTCCTCTAGTCCACCAAGTGGGGAAATGACTGTGTTTTTGTGGTTGTTGATCGCTTTTCTAAGATGGTGATTCTGGTTTCCTGCAAGAAGAGCATCACAACAGAGGCCACTGCCAAGCTCTTCTTTGAACGATTCTGGGTACATTTTGGAATCCCACAAACCATTGTCTTGGATCGGGATAGTATATTTCTCATCACATTCTGGTCGAGCCTCTGGTCATTGTTGGACAGCAAGCTCACCAAATCCACGGCCTTCCACCCCCAGACAAATGGCCAAACCGAGGTTGTAAATCAAATGATTGTGCATATCTTGTGCATGTATAATTCAAAGAACCCTTGCACATGGGATGAGAGCCTTCCCTATTTCCAACATAGCTACAATCGACCCTTGCATCACTCAACTGGCCATAGCCCCTTTCAGGTGGGGTTGGGATTCCAACCATATGGTCCCATAGATGTTGCACTTCCCCTTGCAGTCACCTAGAACGACTCATCTCCTGCTCCAACTGAAGCTGACAAAGCCACCCAGTTCATTGAGCATATCCATCACATCCACCAATAGGTTTAGGATATCCTATAGAAGTCCAATGACAAGTACAAACAACACCATGATCAACATCGAGTGCCACATAAGTTCCAAGTGGGCGACAAAGTTTGGTTGCACTTGCAGAAAGAACACCTTACAGGACCCCATCAGAAGCTTCACCCACTCTTTTATGGGCCATAAACTATCACCAAGGTCATGGGGGATAATTCTTTTGGGCTCAACATTCCTCCTTTCCTTGGCCTACACCCAGTGTTCAATGTGGATATTCTTCGCCCTTATTTCCCACCATTATTGGACACCTCAGAAGTAGAAGAACAAATGAAACTAACAGAGCTCAACCCCAACTACACACAATGGGAATCCAATGATCATATTGTGGACACACAGATCAAGGGCACTCAAAAACAAAGGATCCAACTTTATCGATTCGTCAAAGCAGGGCAGCTCTTGCACCAAGGCAAGTGTCTCACCCCGGGCCAAATTCAACAAAAATTTCCTCATGTAATGGGGGACCTCAATGCCATGGACACCATTTATTCCTAAGGAGGGAGGATTGATCCAAATGTATATCAGTGGCCACCCACCTTTTCCAACTGGCTCAAGACAGTTTTCTGACAATTTTGGCAATTTACTATTTTTAGCAGTTTTAACTTCCAGGCCATTTTGAGGGCCTAAATGAATATTTTTTGGGATAGATCTCCTTAATGATATTTTAAGGAATTAATTAGACAAAAAAATGAATCCCATCGATGATACCTTTCCAACAGGCTATCACACACCTAAAACAGAGATCGTATGCAAAAGTAACGACCACGGGAAGTTGATGTACTAATTTACCCAAATGGGGCCCACATGACTTTTGGCGCTTCATCTTCTAGGGTTAGGTTTTTGGATTTCTAGGGTTTTTGGAATTCTTTTTTACTGTAAAAATGCATTTAGAGCCTCATTTTAATCTTCTTCTTATGAATAAGCATATCCGTCACATCTCTTCTCGGGGATAAGCCGCCACCATTCCAGCAAGCTTGTTTCCGATGCATTTTACAGTTTCAGCTTATTACATTATTGAATAGAAAACCAATTTTACTGTATCTCTGTTATTTTGGGCTAAGAATCTGTTAATAATCTATATTCATTTTGTTTTGCTCATAAAATCTGGATCATTGGTATCATAGTGGTCTGCTCCTTGTCGTCTTAATGCATGTCCCTAACGAGGTCAGAGTACAAAGAGTTGGGTCTTGCGCTTGTTTCTCTTGAGGAAAAAAGCTCTCACACGCCCAAGAGACCTCTCATGGTAGGAGAAAAGAAGGATGAAGGGACGAGATATCCTTTCAAACTGTTGATTGAGGAATCCCTCACGCAACAGAGGAATGAGATGATGGATAGTTTCGCGCAAATCCTTCGACGACTACCAACAGGTGATGCATCTTCATCGAACGGAGGTGCCACCCCCTTGAAGGTACAAATAAACTTCGATATTCCTATATTTGAAGGTTATATAGATGCAGATGTTGTAAACAAGTGGTTGAATCTGGTAGAAGGGTATTTTTTTGTCCATAACTTCTCGAATAGAGAAAATATTACTTTTGCTCTCCTCAAAGCCGTTCCCCATGTCAAATATTGGTGGGAAACCTTATGTGAGCAACAGGAAATAGAGGAAACCTCATTATTTTCAGTCATGGACACCTGGGAATCCTTTCCTTCAGGGATGATATTAAGGAACAATACTACCCTGTCAGAAGTTACGATGACCTGTATACCAAATGGACCACACTGCAGAAAGAAAGAGACCAAGTAGTGCTAGAGTTCACAAATATCTTCCATACCTTGCGCACCAAGCTGGGTATCAAATATTCAGAGTGACATCTGGTGCTCTACATAGATACATCCAGACCGAAATTGAATTTATGGACATCTCATCCTCGGGCACAGCCTACCGATATGCCGTCAAAATCGAGCAGAAGCTCAAACAAAAGACGCGGCAATTTGGGCTTCGGAACCCCTCACAAAAAAAGCCAGGAAAGGTCGGCCCCAACCCACAGAACAAAGGACAGAGAAAATATGGAAAATATCAGGACTACCTATCCAAGCTGCAAGCAAAGAAGGACACCAGAAAGACAAAGAAAGATACTGAGAAGTGGTGTGACTTCCATAAGAGCCCTTGGCATAACACTGTTGACTACTACTCGAAACAGTCACTGATGGATGAAGTGAAAGCCTCTGAATCAGATGTGGATTCTGACTCTGAGCCAGAACCAGAAATGGGAAGATGGATCATTGACGTGGAACCCAGTGCCACCATTGCTACCACCAAGCTCCAGCCTGGTGAACCAGACGAGGTAGAAGAAGGAGAGTGCCTCTTCCATTCACAGATGTGGGTAAAAGGCACCCACTGCACTTCATTGTTGATAGCGGTAGCTAGAAGAACCTCATCTCAGCAAAGGCCATAAAGAAATTGGTCATGCTAATAATGTCGCACCCACAACCCTACACCATTGGATGGCTCCACCAAGGAAGCGATCTCTGCGTCAACCAACAGTGTCAACTGTCATACGGCATCAAGCCCTTCAAAGACGAGGTATTGTGTGATGTTTCTCCTCTCAAAGTTTGTGATGTTCTTTTGGGCCAACCTTATTTATGGAAACTCCATGTTGTATATGAGTCTAGGCCTTGTAGTGTTATTATTACTTTGAACAGGAAATTGTACAGGATACCCGAGGTAGTCCCACCTAGTGCTATTTCCTTGATCTCTGCTAAGCAATGCAGGAAGGTCACAACCACATCTAATAATTGAAAGATCATAGCCACATATAGGGTCTCTGTGGCCAACCTCTTCACACAGCAGAGGCAAGTAGATAAGGTCCTAGAAGAATACTCATATATCTTCTCCTCACCTACAGGGGTACCTTTGCACTGCTAGGTCAAGCACCCCATCGATCTAACCCTTGGTGCACCACTTCCCAATGGGCCATTCTATCATCACTCTTTGTTAGATAATGAGGAGATCAAGTGATAGATCCAATAACTTCTCTAAAAGGGGCACATTCACCCCATCTCATCACCTTGTGAGAGCCTAATTGTGCTGGTACGGAAGAAAGATGGAACCTGGCGACTTTGTATTGATTACCGGGCTCTGAATAAAATCATAGTCAGAAAATGATACCCGATTCCCTGAATCGACAACCTCCTTGATCAACTCATGGGGGCCAAATACTTCAGTAAGATTGATCTGAAGTCTGGCTACCAGCAGATCCTGATAGAACAGACAGATGTATGGAACACCGTCTTCAAGTCAAAGGAAGGCCTTTTTGAATGGTTGGTCATGCCCTTTGGTTTGACAAATTATCCAGCCACTTTCATGAGGATGATGGATGATATCCTGTGACCATTCACCAATAATTTTGCAGTGGTGTATCTGGATGACATTCTAATTTATAGCAAGACTTGGGCTGAACACTTGCAACATATTCAGCAGTTTTTGCACGCCTTGCGACAGAACAAGCTATATGCCAACCTCAAAAAATGCTCCTTCAGCATGGACAAGGTCCATTACCTAGGCTACATCATTGATCAGCATGGCGTACATGTGTATCTAGCCAAGATCCAAGTCATCCATGACTGGCTAGCCCCAACAACACTCGCTGAGCTCTGGTGCTTCTTGAGCCTTGCCAATTTCTATCGCAGGTTCGTGTTTGGATTCTCCCATATTGCATGGGCCCTCAACCAAATAAACAGGGGTGGTGGTAATGCAAAATTTGCATGGGGCTGGTACCAACAACAAGCATTTGATGATTTGAAACAACGCTTGTGCTCAGCCCCAGTACTTTCACTACCATACCTACAACATCCCTTTGAGATCGAGACAGATGCTTCATACTATGTTGTGGGTGTCGTTCTGACTCAGCATGGCCACCCTGTAGCCTATCATAGTTAGACATTGTCAGATACTATCCGTAAGTACCCTACTTACGACAAAGAAATGTACTCCATTGTGAAAGCCTACCGCCAGTGGAGACATTACATTCTTGGGAAGAAGATAGTCATCCACACTGATCATAATCCACTGCAGTTCATGCAGACACAGGGAAAATTGTAGAATGACCGCCATCAAAATTGGTCCACATACTTGCAGCAATTCCACCTCAACATCAAGTATAAAACAGGAAGTACAAATTGTATCATTGATTGCCTCAGCAAACTTCCAGTCGCGACACTCACCACGGTGCTCGACTCTTGTTGCCATGAGACATCTGGATGGCCCCAACTCTATGAAACAGACCCTGACTTCGCCACCACCTACCAAATGTTGGGTGTGAATGCAGTTGTCGATAATTTCAATCTTTAGGATGGGTTGTTATGTCGTCTGGGCCATATCTATGTTCCATAAAGTGAGCGAGTGAAGCTGATATGGGAAGCCCACTACATTTGGGTGGCAGGACACTTCGGTGTCAAAATGATAGTGGCGATTCTACATAAACATTTCTACTAGACAAAACTTCGACAGGAGGTCAGCAAGTATATCAGGTCCTACACTTCCTGTGCTATTGCCAAATCGACCACTAAGAAACAGGGCCTATACACCCCTATTCCTACTCCTGACAGGCCATGGGAATCCATCTCATTGGATTACATGTCAGGCCTCCCATCCACCAAGTGGGGAAATGACTTTGTTTTTGTGGTTGTTGATCTCTTTTCTAAGATGGTGATTCTAGTTGTCGGAAATAAGAGCATCACAGTAGAGGCCACTACCAAGATCTTCTTTGAACAAGTCTGGGTACATTTTGGAATCCCACAAACCATTATCTCGAATCGGGATAGTAGATTTTGTAGCACATTTTGGTCAAGCCTCTGGTCATTGCTGGACACCAAGCTCACCAAAACCACAGCCTTCGACCCCCAGACAGATGGCCAAACCGAGGTTGTAAATTGAATGATTGTGCATATCCTTCGCATGTATAATTCAAAGCACCCTCGCACATGGGATGAGAGCCTTCCCTATGTACAACATAGCTACAATCGAGCCCTACATAGCTCAACCAACCACAACCCCTTTCAGGTGGGGTTGGGATTCCAACCATTGGGTCCAATAGATGTTGCACTTCCCCTTGCAGTCACCTCGACCGAATCATCTCCTACTCCAACTGAAGCTGACAAAGACACCCAGTTCATTGAGCAGATCCAACACATCTGCCAAGAGGTTCAGGATATCCTAAAGAAGTCCACTGACAAGTACAAACAACGCCATGATCAACATTGGGTGCCACATAACTTCCAAGTGGGCAACAAAGTTTGGTTGCACTTGCAGAAAGAACGCCTTAAATGACCCCATCGAAAGCTTCGCCCACTCCGTTATGGGCCATACACTATCACCAAGGCCATGGGGGATAATTCTTTTGAGCTCAACATTCTTCCTTTCCTTGGCCTGCACCCAGTGTTCAACGTGGATCTTCTTCGCCCTTATTTCCCATCATTATTGGACACCTCAGAAGTAGAAGAACATCTGACACCAACAAATATCAACTTTGACTGCATACAATAGTCATCCAATGATCATATTGTGGACACATATATTAAGGGCACTCGACAACAAAGGATCCAACTTTATCGAGTCATCAAAGCAAGGCAGCTCCTGCACCAAGGCAAGTGGCTCACCCGGGGCCAAATTCAACAAAAATTTCCTCATCTAATGGGGGAACTCAATGACATGCATAACATTTCTTCCTAAGGAGGGAGGATTGATCTTGATGGATATCGGTGGCCACCCACCTTTTCCAACTGGCTTAAGACTGTTTTCTAACAATTTTGGCAATTTACTATTTTTAGCAGTTTTAACTTCCAGGGGCATTTTGAGGGCCTAAATGAAGGTTTTTCAGGATCGAGCTCCCCAATAATATGCAAAGGAATGATTGAGCTCCAAAAATGAATCCCCTCGATGATACCTTTCCAATGGGCTATCACGTGCCTATAACAGAGATCGTATGCACAAGTTACGACCCCAGGAAGTTGATGTACTAACTTACCCAAACGAGCCCCACATGACTTTTGGCACTTCATTTCCTAGGGTTAGGTTTTTGGATGTCTAGGCTTTTTGGAATTCTTTTTTATTGTAAAAATTCCTTTGGTGCCTCATTGTACTCTTCTTCTTGTGAATGAGCATAGCCTTCACATCTCTTCTCAGAGATAAGCCACCACCATTCTAGCAAGCTTGTTTCCACTGCATTTTACAGTTTCAGCTAATTTCATTATTGAATAGAAAACCAGTTTTACTGTATCTCTGTTATTTTGTGCTAAGAATATGCTAATAATCTATATTCATTTCATTCTGCTCCTAAAATCAGGATCAGGATGTAAGAGAGTGGGTATGAGAAGTCACATTCCATAGTTATTGGGAGCATGGGGTTTGAGTACAATCAGTTTGGGGAAGTGTGTAAGTCAAGCAAGCAAGCCAAATGAGAAAATCCATATGTTTTAGACAGTCATGTTTCTGGATGAACAACATGTTGTATCATGTTTTCATTGACGTCAAAGGTTTGATGTCTTGTCATAGTATCATTTATGTATTGATTGATGGATTATGTTTCCATTGATGTATTTGATGTCAAAGGAATGATGTAATTGATGTCAAGCGGTGTCATAGTGATGTGTTGGTTGATAGGAAGAAGTTGTATCATTGATTTCATGTCATGGCTGATAGGAAGTACCAAATGGATGAACTTCAAAGTGGTCCCCCTATAGTGAAATCCCTCATGGGAAGAATCTTTGCGAAGTCCAAATGGTTAAGTGGTTGATTCATCCTAGATGTGTGGTTAAGAAACCCAAGGTTGATTTTGTAATAATGAAATGAAGATGAATGAATTTGCAAGTAAGACTATTCTAGATGGATAGTGTTTTTCATGCCATTTCCGGTGATATGTGGAAAGTCACATAACTCCTCACGTTTATAGAGTTATGACATTGTGAAGTTGGAAAACCCTCATGACTTATCTAAAAGCACCTAGAAGGTCAAATAAGTCAAATTATTCTAGAATCTCCTAGAATAAGTTGACCAGTCAAAGTGGTTAGTCATGGGTTAAGTCGTTGCAAATTAAAAATAAATTAGTTGCAACTAGAAGTGGGGAGTTTACTATTTGTGAATGAAGTGGTTGTAAGTGGAAAATTGGTTAGAAACCCCAAAAGAAGTTGGTTAGAGTTGGTTAGATGATAACCCCTAGAGGAAGCTACTTGGAGAAGTATAAGTAAGAGAGAAAGGGTCTCTTATGAGTGAATCTCTTGAGAATATTGAAGATCTATTTTGGTGAAAGATTCATTGCAGGTACTCATGGACGCATCAGAAGTTTCATAAGTTTGAGGTTTGACCATGAAAGTTTCATAGGTTCAGAAAACCCTAGTTTTATGAAGTAGTACGTGGGTTGTAGTGAGCCAGGGGATGTATGTATGAGAGTTGAAGGAGATCAGGGTGTATAAAGTTGGGAAAAGGGCATGAAAATATTGAGTAAGTGTTGGTGTCAGGTTCCTGAAGTCTAAAGAAAGTTCCATATCATCATTCTACAAGTTCATATCTACTACAGAGGTTCTGGTATGGGTACATATTATCTTGATGTTTAGACATGCTCATGGTATGATGAATTCTTGAGGCATTCTTTGTATGGTTGTATTGATGTTTGAATATGGTAGTTGGTTGGTTGACTAGTTCAGTTCTGATATGATTGAGATATATCTATTATCTGTGATGGTGTATGCATGAGGAACATGCATAGCTTAATGGATGGTATAGATATATTTGTGGTTGGTGATGGTACGAACTGGGTAGTAATAGGCAGGTTGCAATAGTAGTGACTGGAGGATGTGAGAGAGGCAGCAAGGGTCTGAAGGGAAGAAGTTGTGAAGTTTATGAAACCGTAGTTTTCTGAATGTGTACGCAAGCTGATAGAGAGAAGGACATATACATATGCATGCTACAGTATAGGTAAGTCATGTACGTATGTGTGCAGCAGTATAGTTAGTTCATGTACCTATTGATAGATTGAATTATGTCTACAAGGTGGGTCTTGTACTTGAGCATTGGATTCCTCTTCTCAGTTGGTGCTGAGATATGTAGGTTGGGTTTTGCAATCGGAGTTTGTGCTCTCTTTGAGTTGGTTTTATTTCAGTTGGTGCTGATAAACCCCAAGGATTGTAGTCCATAATACAAAAGAAACTTACATATATATCGTGTGTTCCTTGTGTTCTTTATGGTGATGGTTTATTGATGATATATGTTGTTGAGATATGTTTACATGTAAATAACTAGTTGTGAATGGAAGTAATGAATAATGAGTAAATGGTGATTGCTAACTAAGGTGTTTTGTAAACAAGTGTAAAAAGAGCCTCAAACGGATTAATTCTCCTCTTAGTGTGGTCGGTGTTTCCAACACAACAAGTAAAGAGCAGGGAAGAAGAGATTAGAGTTGGAGAAAGAATGGAGGGTGAATTCGGGAGCACGTTGTTGGCACAGGGGCAGACCCAGGGTTCAACTCCAAGAGCGCACCAACAAGCCCTAGCTACTGGCCCTTTCGGCAACACCTCTGAAGCAGATGTAGTCTCACCTGAAGCAGCTATGAGGGGGTTGCAGGACAGAGATGTCTACAACCAGGGTAATATCAAGTGGAGATAGTACAGCAACAACACAAAATGCATATATCACTTATTAGGCTAGATCTATCCCGCATAGCTATAGATCTGATCTAATACAGTAATGCAAATAACAATATACAACAACAAAGATCAAAGCATCAATTATACACACAACACAAGATATACGTGGTTCACCCTCTATCTAGGGCTACGTCCATAGAACTGTGCTTATGATTTATTCAGGTAAATCATACAGTTCTAGTCTGCGCTCTCAGCTAGCAGATCTTCTTTCTTCTCTCTCTTTATCTCCCCTTCCTACGCACCCAGCTGCAGGACTCGACCTTCGCACATAGCTAAAGATCTTACAATACCAGAAGTCTCTCTCTCCCAACACTTCTCTCTCACCATACAATAATATCGTACCCACCTGACCTAGGTCCTCCTAACCTTTATTTATACATTACAAAACCTCACCGACATCCTTAGGAAAAAACCTAGGTGCCAAAACCCTATATACCAAAACCCTAGGTGTCTAAAGTCCTAGGTCAACTTGACCTGCTTTTTCCGAGCTTCACCAGCCTATCTTTTTTTCCTTCTCGCACGGTGCTCCAAAGCATCCAACGATGGATTTTTCTTCTTACCGAGTTGTCCTCGATCCATCTTTCTTGCTGAATTGTCATCCTCAATCTCCTCATCCAACAGCTTGTATTTCCTCGCTTCTCTCCATCTTTTCTACTCTTTTGCTCACTTTGACCCAATGATAGTCACTATGTCTCCCGCGAAGTGTGCATTTCACCTTTTCTTCCTTGTTCTTTGCTTCCTTCCTTCACCAAGGGCCAACAGGCCCCCAACACTCACCTATGACTCATCCCGAGGCACTTTAGATCTGATCCTTCTTTTTTTCTTCGACTTTGGACTACGTAGTGCAATCTTTTCTTTCTACTCTATGCCTTCATCCCATCCTTGTGTAGACTGTCTTTTCTGTGTCTGGTACCCAGTTTCAACTGCACCTGGTACCTAGACCCTTTTCTTAATGCTTTTACTGAGAGCTTTGAGGCAGCTAGTTGTCATAGTACAACTTCAACCGACTCCCATTTACCAAACCTTCCTTCCATTCTTCGTTCAATGTCTTTAGTTGTGTAGCTCCTCCTTCGGTTACATAGGCGATCTCATATGGTCTAAACCAATGTGTTCTGAACTTCCCAGGGTGTTTCATGAATTAACTGTCATACACCAGCACTAAGTCACCTTGTTTGAATGCCTTTTTCTTGATGTGCCTATCATGATAGGCCTTCTCTCTTTCCTTCTGAACCTGCTAATGGAATCATGCAATGAATCTGTCTTTTTCCAGTTCAATCAACTGTGCAAGCCTCTCGCGAACAGAGCTAGTATCATCCATTTCTCTAAACACAACAATTCTTAAGCTTGGCACCAAGTATTCCATCGGGACAACATCTTCAAGACCATAAACCAACTTGAAAGGGGTCTGCATTGTTAATTTCTTGCAAGTGGTTCGATAGGCCCATAGTACTTCAGGTACTCTTAAGTCCTGGCCATCCCTATTCACACTGCAAATCTTCTTTAATGTTGTCTCCAAGATCTTTTTGAATGTTTCAACTGTTCCATTTTCTTTTTGATGGTAAGGTGTACTCTTCTGATGGTGAACTTCAAATTCCTCAATTAGCGCTTCAACTATTATATTGATGAAGTGGGTACCTTGATCACTCATAAGGATATTGGGGCATCCAAACCTGGTTATTATGTCATCAAATATAAAATGAGTAGCTATAGTTGCAATAAAGTCCTTGATTGCTCTGTCTTTGGCCCATATGGTTAAGTATTTTGTCGCAGTAATGATATACCTTGATCCTGTGCTCTTTCCTGGTGGGTTTATAGGTCCCACGAAGTCAATGGCCCATTTCTCAAATGCTTTTAGGTTCAACTATGGTGCTAATGGAATTTCATCTCTTCGTGATGGTTTTTCGACTCTCTGGCATACATCACAGGCTCTAGCATAATCTTTAGCATCTCTGTGTAAGGTAGGCCACCAAAGGCTAGCTCTCAGAACCTTCTGCGCAGTTGCTTTCCCTGCGTAATGTCCTTCTGTGATGCCTTCATGAGATTCTGCGAGGATCAATGGTCGCTCTGTCTCCATAACGCATCTCCTTAGTATCTCATCAGGTCCCATCTTGTATCACTGACCAGCTATAAGTAAAAAGTCTACAGCATGCACCACTAGTTGTTTCTTCTGGGGAATTGTATACTCACTAAGTGTCATTCCTATTGACAGGAACTAGACTATCTCTGTGAAGTGGTCATCAATATTTCTAATGGTGAGCATTTGTGCATCTGGTAGTGTATCCTCCAAACTTGTGGGTTCTTCACCATGTTCCAACCTTGACAAGTGGTCAGGGCCCTTGTTCATTCTTCCTAGCTTAACTATGATCTCGAAATCATATTTTTGAAATAGTAGAAGCCATCTGCACATTATCCCCCCCAACACTGGCTTGTTTACCAAGTATTTCAGCATGGAGTGATATGTAAACATTTTAAAGTGCCCTCCCAACAAGTACTGGTGAAATTTTTTGCAATGCATACACCATGGCTAATCCTTCTCTCTTTGTAGTGGTGTAATTAATTTCAGATGTAGATAGCTTCCTGATAGAAAAAGCTAACGAATGGTCGATATCCCCTTCTCTAGGTTTTGCCAATACTTCTCCTAATTCAATAGAAGACGCATAAACATCCACATGAAACTCTTTGCTCCAATCTCGAAAAGCCAGAATGGGCGCAGTGACCATTTTCTGTTTCAGCGTGTCGAAGCTCTTCTAGAATTCGTATGTCCAACCAAACTGATAGTCTTTCTTCAACAGCTTCTCCATCGGTGTTGTAATTTGGGCATAGCCTTTAATGAAATTCTTGTTATAGCTAGTATGTTCTAGCGCAGTGTGCAGATGTTTGATCGAAGTAGGAGGTGGAAAGTCAACTATAATTGCAATTTTTGATGGATCAACTAGCAATCCCTGCTTGCATATAATATGGCCTAATAGCACCAAAAATGGTGAGAAGAAGATGCACTTCTTCATATTTAAAGCAATTTGACACTGCCTGCATTTATCCAACATTAGCCTTAGACATTCAATATGATTTTTTAACAAACTAAACACAGTCTAGTCATTAAAATATGCTTCTAAAAATTTATGCAAAAATTCTTTGAATGCTTCGACCACCACCCTGAAAAAGATGGTTGGGGCATTCTTAAGTCCCAATGGAATCACTGTATATTGGTAGGATCCCCATTCTATGGAAAACGTGGTATTGTGGCGGTCCTCCTTAGCAATACGGATCTGATGGTATACTGAAAATCCATCTATAAAAGAATATACCTCCTGGCCTCCCACGTTGTCTAATACTTCATCAGTGAATGGTGTAGGGAAAGTGTCATGTGGACAGGCATCATTCAACTTTCTAAGGTCTACACATATCCTGATTTCTCATGTCTTCTTGTCTTACACGACCATAGAGCTAATCCACTCTGACTCTTCAGCAGGTTCAATAATTACTGTTTCCAGCATTCTGTCAAGTTCGATCTTCACTTTTCCCTTGTATTTCGGGTTCAATCTGTAGGTTCTTTTATTGAATGGCTTCGCATATGGCTTCAAAGGTATTCTCATCTCTCCCATAGGTCCTTTGATACCCTTCATATCAGTGAACTTGGTTAGAAACACGTCCTTATATTCATGCAGTATCTCTGTAATCTTGTCAATGGTAGCAGCATCCCAATAATCTTCGACATTGGCAAGCTTCAGTGTCTCCTTTGTTCCAATATTCACCTTTTTAGTCTTGATTGTCTGGCCAATAAATGGTAGCTCAACTCCTGGTCCTTCTACATCTCTTTGCCCTTCTGTTTCAGTGATGTTTACCTTCCTGGGATCATCGTTGTCATCGACATTGTTGTTGTAGCAACTCTGCAATTTATGGAGATGCGTAGTCCATTCATCCTCTTCTTGTTCCATAGTGAGGCTAGATGCCTCCTTGAATAACTTCTTTCTCACAATATGTAATGATTAGTCTACTTAAGGATATTCACTTTCAAATAAAAAGGTGGTTACAAAATTCTGAATCATACCTTCCCAATATGTAGTGACGAGGTGTAGCTCTGCTTGAAGGTACCAGTTGATAGGGGTTGTGTCCAGTGTGTTAATGAATCTGTGCACCCATTGTTCTCGAGGAATATCACTCTAGGCCTCTCCGTAGCTTCGCACATGGTCCTTTGGGAAACTTTGACCGATATACCTTACTTCACAACTGATTGATTGTGTTGAGAACCGCGTTGTCATCAAGGTTAGACATTGTGTCCAGTCTATGATATTTCTTTTATGTGTCCCCCACCATCTCGATGGTGTGGCTTTCAAGGCCTCATCCATGGCCAAAAGTCTCTTTTGTGTTGTTATAATTGCTTCAAAGTCTGATAGGAAGGTTTCTAAAGGATTCAGATCATCAAATGTGGTTAAGTTACTCATTGTTGTGTCAATCTATCGAACTTCTTTTGCTAATCTAGCATATCTTCTAGTAGATACTTCATACATCTAGCTCTGTCAGTTCTCCAGCGCTTCTTTTGAATATGATGAGCATGTGTTGTCACTTCACCAGCTTAGATTCTCATCGGTTGTAGGGTTGATGTAATCTTGATGTCTGGATGTTCGTTTGTAGATGTTTCCCAATTCATATGCGTGGTATTTTTCTCTGATGGGCTCCATGTATCGCGGACCTTCATCTGGGTCTAAGGGTGCAATGACTCGAAGGCCATCTCTTTCAAAGGTCATACGTATTTTCTTCAGATCAACTACAGTGGATTTGTTAAGGCCCAATCGATTCCTTACAGCGCAGGGTAAGGGAAATTGTCATCGACTATCTCAATTACCTCAAAATCTACAAATGTTCTTACCTCGTTGATGTCCACTGGGACATGCTCTAATCGTCCAAATGGGCTGACAGTTTTCTTATTATCCATCCTAAGTGTGATAGGGGAATAGATCAACTTCGGTTTTCCCATTAGTGCCCAAGTTTTCTTTGTCATGACATTGACCTCCGACCCTAACTCGAGGACCACATAGTCTATATCATATTCTGCTATCTGAGCATTCAAGTTTAATTCTTTATTTGTCCTTCTCTTCTTACCAATTTGGTGTACTGCCCTATTTAGTAAGGGGTCTACCTTTCCTAGCTCATACTGCCTGATTAATTTATGTAGTTCTTGCACAAAGTTATCATCATGAATTAACTTAAGATAGGTGTATAAGAATTCGGTGAGATAATTACCTCTTTTCCTTTCTTCGGTGAAGATGAATGATCAAATTCCTGAGGCATTCCATATTCTCTTATTTTTGGTTGTATTTTTTAGGAAGAACCTTGGTCTCCCTTGAACTCCTGTCTTGCCTCCTCTAATATTTGTCTTTCTTTCTTCACATCAAAATCTTGGGTCTTCTCCGTAGCTTTCTTTATACCTGAGTCTTCTTGGGTCATTCTATCCTCTCTTATGGTAGCGCCTCCTCGAGTGATAACAACGACTCAAGGGTCTGCTCTGCGAGGTTCAACATAGATCAATTGCAGTTGTGGGTTCTACTGAGGTCCTCATCTTTCCTTAAGCTTGGATAGCAGCATAGGACAGTCCTCAATGACATGCTCTAAGGAGTTGCAATAACTACAAGTGTTACAAGGGTTCTAACAGTCCCTTGCTAGATGTCCTGGCTGCTCGCAGTTGTAACAGATTATTTTTCCTCAGGCTTTTTGGAATTCTTGTTTATTGTAAAAATTCCTTTGGTGCCTCATTGTAATCTTCTTCTTGTGAATGAGCATAGCCTTCACATCTCTTCTTAGAGATAATCCTCCACCATTCTAGCAAGCTTGTTTCCGCTGCATTTTACAGTTTCAGCTAATTTCATTATTGAATAGAAAACCAGTTTTATTGTATCTCTATTATTTTGTGCTAAGAATCTGTTAATAATCTATATTCATTTCATTCTGCTCCTAAAATCAGGATCAAGATGTAAGAGACTGGGTATGAGAAGTCACATTCCATAGTTATTGGGAGCATGGGGATTGAATACAATCAGTTTGGGGAAGTGTGTAAGTCAAGCAAGCAAGCCAAATGAGAAAATCCATATGTTTTAGATAGTCATGTTTCTGGATGAGCAACATGTTGTATCATGTTTTCATTGACGTCAAAGGTTTGATGTCTTGTCATAGTATCATTTATGTATTGATTGATGGATTATGTTTTCATTGATGTATTTGATGTCAAAGGAATGATGTAATTGATGTCAAGCGGTGTCATAGTGATGTGTTGGTTGATAGGAAGAAGTTGTATCATTGATTTCATGTCATGGCTGATCGGAAGTACCAAATGGATGAACTTCAAAGTGGTCCCCCTATAGTGAAATCCTTCATGGGAAGAATCTTTGCGAAGTCCAAATGGTTAAGTGGTTGATTCATCCTAGATGTGTGGTTAAGGAACCCAAGGTTGATTTTGTAATAATGAAATGAAGATGAATGAATTTGCAAGTAAGACTATTCTAGATGGATAGTGTTTTTCATTCCATTTTCGATGATATGTGGAAAGTCACATAACTCCTCACGTTTATAGAGCTATGACATTGTGAAGTTGGAAAACCCTCACGAGTTATCTAAAAGCACCTAGAAGGTCAAAGAAGTCAAATTATTCTAGAATCTCCTAGAATAAGTTGACCAGTCAAAGTGGTTAGTCATGGGTTAAGTGGTTGCAAATTAAAAATAAATTAGTTGCAACTAGAAGTGGGGAGTTTACTATTTGTGAATGAAGTGGTTGTAAGTGGAAAAGTGGTTAGAAACCCCAAAATAAGTTGGTTAGAGTTGGTTAGATGATAACCCCTAGAGGAAGCTACTTGGAGAAGTATAAGTAAGAGAGCAAGGGTCTCTTATGAGTGTGAATCTCTTGAGAATATTGAAGATCTATTTTGGTGAAAGATTCATTGCAGGTACTCATGGACGCATAAGAAGTTTCGTAAGTTTGAGGTTTGACCATGAAAGTTTCATAGGTTCAGAAAACCCGAGTTTTATGAAGTAGTATGTGGGTTGCAAAGAGCCAGGGGCAGTATGTATGCGAGCTGAAGGAGATTAGGGTGTATAAAGTTGGGAAAAGGGCATGAAAATATTGAGTAAGTGTTGGTGTCAAGTTCCTGAAGTCTAAAGAAAATTCCATATCATCATTCTACAAGTTCATATCTACTACATAGGTTCTGGTATGGGTACATATTATCTTGATGTTTAGACATGCTCATGGTATGGTGAATTCTTGAGGCATTCTTTGTATGGTTGTATCGATGTTTGAATATGGTAGTTGGTTGGTTGAGTAGTTCAGTTCTGATATGATTGAGATATATCTATCATTTGTGATGGTGTATGCATGAGGAACATGCATAGCTTAATGGATGGTATAGATATATTTGTGGTTGGTGATGGTACGGACTGGGTACTAATAGGCAGGTTGCAATAGCAGTGACTGGAGGATGTGAAAGAGGTAGCAAGGGTCTGAAGGGGAGAAGTTGTGAATTTTATGAAACCGTAGTTTTCTGAACGTGTACGCAAACTGATAGAGATAAGGACATATACATATGCATGCTACAGTATAGGTAGGTCATGTACATATGTGTGCAGCAGTATAGTCAGGTCACGTACCTATTGATAGATTGAATTATGTCTATAAGGTGGGTCTTGTACTTGAGCATTGGATTCCTCTTCTCAGTTGGTGCTGAGATATGTAGGTTGGGTTTTTCAATGAGAGTTGGTGCTCTCTTTGAGTTGGTACTATTTCAGTTGGTAATGATAAACCCCAAGGATTGTAGCCCATAATACAAAAGAAACTTACATATATATCGTGTGTTCCTTGTGTTCTTTATGGTGATGGTTTATTGATGATATATGTTGTTGGGATATGTTTACATGTAAATAACTAGTTGTGAGTGGAAGTAATGAATAATGAGTAAATGGTGATTGCTAACTAAGGTGTTTTGTAAATAAGTGTAAAAATAGCCTCACACGGATTCATTCTCCTCTTAGTGTGGTCGGTGTTTCCAACACAACAAGTAAAGAGCAGGGAATAAGAGATTAGAGTTGGAGAAATAATGGAGGGTGAATTTGGGAGCACGTTGTTGGCACAGGGGTAGACCCAGGGTTCAGCTCCAACAACGCACCAACAAGCCCTAGCTACTGGCCCTTTCGATAACACCTCTGAAGCAGATGTAGTCTCACCTTAAGAAGCTATGAGGGGGTTGCAGGACAGAGATGTCTACAACCAGGGTAATATCAAGTGGAGATAATACATCAACAACAAAAAATGCATATATCACTTATTAGGCTAGATCTATCCTGCATAGCTATAGATCTGATCTAATACAGTAATGAAAATAACAATATACAGCAACAGAGATCAAAGAATCAATTATACACACAATGCAAGATATACGTGGTTCACCCTCTATCTAGGGCTACGTCCACAGAACTATGCTTATGATTTATTCAGGTAAATCATACAGTTCTAGTATGCGCTCTCAGCTAGCAGATCTTCTTTCTTCTCTCTCTTTATCTCCCCTTCCTACGCACCCAGCTGCAGGACTCAACCTTCGCACATAGCTGAAGATCTTACAATACCAGAAGTCTCTCTCTCCCAGCACTTCTCTCACACCATACAATAATATCGTACCCACCCGACCTAGGTCCTCCTAACCTTTATTTATACATTACAAAACCTCACCGACATCCTTAGGACAAAACCTAGGTGCCAAAACCCTATATACCAAAACCCTAGGTGTCTAAAGTCCTAGGTCAACTTGACCTGCTTTTTCCGAGATTCACCAGCCTATCTTTTTTTCCTTCTCGCACGGTGCTCCAAAGCATCCAAAGATGGATTTTTCTTCTTACCGAGTTGTCCCTGATCCATCTTCCTTGCCGATTTGTCATCCTCAATCTCCTAATCCAACATCTTGTATTTCCTCGCTTCTCTCCATCTTTTCTGCTCTTTTGCTCACTTTGACCCAATGATAGTCACTATGTCTCCCGCGAAGTTTGCATTTCACCTTTTCTTCCTTATTATTTGCTTCCTTCCTTCACCAAGGTCCAACAGGCCCCCAACACTCACCTATGACTCATCTCAAGGCACTTTAGATCTGATCCTTCTTTTTTTCTTTGACTTTGGACTACGTAGTGAAATCTTTTCTTTCTACTCTATGCCTTCATACCATCCTTGTGTAGACTGTCTTTTCTGTGTCTGGTACCCAGTTTCAACTGCACCTGGTACCTAGACCCTTTTCTTAATGATTTTATTGAGAGCTGTGAGGCAGTTGGTTGTCATAGTACAACTTCAACTGACTCCCATTTACGAAACCTTCCTTCCATTATTCGTTCAATGTCTTTAGCTGTGTAGCTCCTCCTTCGGTTACATAGGCGATCTCATATGGTCTGAACCAATGTGTTCTGAACTTCCTAGGGTGTTTCATGAATTTATTGTCATACACCAGCACTAAGTCACCTTGTTTGAATGCCTTCTTCTTGATGTGCCTGTCATGATAGGCCTTCTCTCTTTCCTTCTGAACTTGCTAATGGAATCATGCAATGAATTTGTCTTCTTCCAGTTCAATCAAATGTGCAAGCCTCTCGCAAACAGAGCTAGTATCATCCATTTCTGTAAACACAACAATTCTTAAGCCTGGCACCAAGTATTCCATCGGGATAACATCTTCAAGACCATAAACCAACTTGAAAGGGGTCTGCATTTTTAATTTCTTGCAAGTGGTTCGATAGGCCCATAGTACTTCAGGTACTCTTAAGTCCTAGTCATCCCTATTCACATTGCAAATCTTCTTTAATGTTGTCTCCAAGATCTTGTTGAATGCTTCAATTGTTCCATTTTCTTGTGGATGGTAAGGTGTACTCTTTTGATGGTGGACTGCAAATTCCTCAATTAGGGATTCAACTGTTATATTGATGAAGTGGGTACCTTGATCACTCATAAGGATATTGGGACATCCAAACCTGGTTATTATGTCATCAAATATAAAATGAGTAGCTATAGTTGCAATAAATTCCTTGACTGCTCTGTCTTTGGCCCATATGGTTAAGTATTTTATCACAGTAATGATATACCTTGATCATGTGTGCTTTCCTGGTGGGTTTATAGGTCCCACGAAGTCAATGGCCCATTTCTCAAATGCTTTTAGGTTCAACTACGGTGCTAATGGAATTTCATCTCTTCGTGATGGTTTTTCGACTCTCTGGCATACATCACAGGCTCTAGCATAATCTTTAGCATCTCTGTGTAAGGTAGGCCACCAAAGGCCAGCTCTCAGAACCTTCTGCGCAGTTTCTTTCCCTGCGTAATGTCCTCCTGTGATGCCTTCATGAGATTCTACAAGGATCAATGGTCACTCTGTCTCCATAACGCATCTCCTTAGTATCTCATCAGGTCCCATCTTGTATCGCTGACCAGCTATAAGTAAAAAGTCTGCAGCGTGCATCACTAGTTGTTTCTTTTGGGGAATTGTATACTCACTAAGTGCCATTCCTATTGACAGGAACTCGACTATCTCTGCGAAGTGGTCATCAATCTTTCTAATGGTGAGCAGTTGTGCATCTGGTAGTGTATCCTCCAAACTTGTGGGTTCTTCACCATGTTCCAACCTTGACAAGTGGTCAGGGCCCTTGTTCATTCTTCCTAGCTTAACTATGATCTCGAAATCATATTTTTGAAATAGTAGAATCCATATGCATATTATCCCCCCCAACACTGGCTTGTTGACCAGGTATTTCAGCATGGAGTGATCTGTAAACATTTTAAAGTGCCCTCCCAACAAGTACTGGTGAAATTTTTGCAGCACATACACCATGGCTAATCCTTCTCTCTTTGTAGCGGTGTAATTAATTTCAGATGTAGATAGCTTCCTGATAGAAAAAGATAACGGATGGTTGATATCCCCTTCTCTAGGTTTTGCCAGTACTTCTCCTAATTCAATAGAAGATGCATCAACATCCACATGAAACTCTTTGCTCCAATCTGGAAAAACCAGAATGGGCGCAGTGACCATTTTCTGTTTCAGCGTGTCGAAGCTCTTCTAGAATTCATATGTCCAACCAAACTGATAGTCTTTCTTCAACAGCTTCTCCATCGGTGTTGTAATTTGGGCATAGCCTTCAATGAAATTCTTGTAATAGCTAGTATGTCCTAGCGTAGTGTGCATTTGTTTGACCGAAGCAGGAGGTGGCAAGTCAACTATAATTGCAATTTTTGATGGATGAACTAGCAATCCCTGCTTGCATATAATATGGCCTAATAGCACCAAAAATGGTGAGAAGAAGATGCACTTCTTCATATTTAAAGAAATTTGACACTGCCCGCATTTATCCAACATTAGCCTTAGACATTCAATATGATTTTTTAACAAACTAAACACAGTCTAGTCATCAAAATATGCTTCTAAACATTTATGCAAAAATTCTTTGAATGCTTCAACCACCACCCTGGAAAAGATGGTTGGGGCATTCTTAAGTCCCAATGGAATCACTGTATATTGGTAGGATCCCCATTCTATGGAAAACGTGGTATTTTGGCGGTCGTCCTTACCAATATGGATCTGATGGTATACTGAAAATCCATCTATAAAAGAATATACCTCCTGGCCGCCCACGTTGTCTAATACTTCATCAGTGAATGGTGTAGGGAAAGCGTCATGCAGACAGGCATCATTCAACTTCCTGAGGTCTACACATATCTTGATTTCTCATGTATTCTTGTCTTACACGACCATAGAGCTAATCCACTCTGACTCTTCAGCAGGTTCAATAATTACTTCTTCCAGCATTCTGTCAAGTTCGATCTTCACTTTTCCCTTGTATTTCAGGTTCAATATGTAGGTTCTTTCCTTGAATGGCTTCGCATATGGCTTCAAAGGTATTCTCATCTCTCCCATAGGTCCTTTGATACCCTTCATATCAATGAACTTGGTTAGAAACAAGTCCTGATATTCGTGCAGTATCTCTGTAATTTTTTCAATGGTAGCAACATCCCAATAATCTTTGACATTGGCAATCTTCAGTGTCTCCTTTGTTCCAATATTCACCTTTTTATTCTTGATTGTCTAACCAATAAATGGTAGCTCAACTCCTGGTCCTTCTACATCTCTTTGTCCTTCTGCATCAGTGATGTTTACCTTCCTGGGATCATTGTCGTCATCGACATTGATGTTGTAGCAGCTCTGCAATTTATGGAGAGGCACAGTCCATTCATCCTCTTCTTGTTCCATAGTGAGGCTAGATGCCTCCTTGAATAACTTATTTCTCACAATCGGTAATGCTTGGTCTACTTAAGGATATTCATTTTCAAATAAAAAGGTGGTTACAAAATTCTGAATCATACCTTCCCAATATGTAGTGACGAGGTGTAGCTCCGCTTGAAGGTACTAGTTGATAGGGGTTGTGTCCAGTGTGTTAATGAATCTATGCACCCATTTTTCTCGAGGAATATCACTCCAGGCCTTTTCGTAGCTTCACACATGGTCCTTTGGGCAACTTTGACTGGTATACCTTACTTCGCAACTTATTGATTGTGCTGAGAGCCGCGTTGTCATCAAGGTTAGACATTGTGTCCACTCTATGATATTGCTTTTATGTGTCCCCCACCATCTTGATGGTGTGGCTTTCAAGGCCTCATCCATGGCCAAAAGTCTCTTTTGTGTTGGTATAATTGCTTCAAAGTCTGATAGGAAGGCTTCTGAAGGATTCAGACCATCAAATGTGGGTAAGTTACTCATTGTTTTGTCAATCCAGCGAACTTCTTTGGCTAATCTAGCATATCTTCTAGTAGATACTTCATACATCTAGCTCTGCCAGTTCTCCAGTGCTTCTTTTGAATCTGATGAGCATGTGTTGTCACTTCACCAGCTTAGATTCTCATCGGCTGTAGGGTTGATGTAATCTTGATGTCTGGATGTTAGTTTGTAGATGTTTCCCAATTCATATGCATGGTATTTTTCTCTGATGGGCTCCATGTATTGCGGACCTTCATCTGGGTCTAAGGGTGCAATGACTCAAAGGCCATCTCTTTCAAAGGTCATACGTATTTTATTCAGATCAACTACAGTGTATTTGTTAAGGCCCAATCGATTCCTAACAACGCAGGGTAAGGGAAATTGTCATCGACTATCTCAATTACCTCAAAATCTACAAATGTTCTTACCCCGTTGATGTCCACTGGGACATGCTCTAATCGTCCAAATGGGTTGACAGTTTTCTTATTAGCCATCCTAAGTGTGATAGGGGAATAGATCAACCTCGTTTTTCCCATTAGTGCCCAAGTTTTCTTTGTCATGACATTGACCTCCGACCCTAACTCGAGGACCACATAGTCTATATCATATTCTGCTATCTGAGCATTCAAGTTTAATTCTTTATTTGTCCTTCTCTTCTTACCAATTTGTTGTACTGTCCTATTTAGTAAGGGGTCTACCTTTCCTAGCTCATACTGCCTGATTAATTTATGTAGTTCTTGCACAACGTTATCATCTTGAATTAATTTAAGATAGGTGTATACGAATTCGGTGAGCTAATTACCTCTTTTCCTTGCTTGGGTGAAGCTGACTGATCAAATTCCTGAGGCATTCCATATTCTCTTATTTTTGGTCGTATTTTTGAGGAAGAACCTTGGTCTCCCTTGAACTCCTGTCTTGCCTCCTCGAATATTTGTCTTTCTTTCTTCACATCAAAATCTTGGGTCTTCTCCGTAGCTTTCCTTATACCTAAGTCTTCTTGGGTCATTCTATCCTCTCTTATGGTAGCTCCTCCTCGAGTGATAACAACGACTCTAGGGTCTGCTCTACGAGGTTTAGCATAGATCAATTATTGTTGCGGGATCTACTGAGGTCCTCGTCTTTCCTTAAGCTTGGCTAGCAGCACAGGACAATCCTCAATGACATTCTCTAAGGAGTTGAAATAACTGCAAGTGGTACAAGGGTTCTAACAGTCCCTTGCTAGATGTCCTGGCTGGGCGAAGTTGTAACAGATTATTTTTCCTCAGCCTCGGTGTTATCACTGAAATTTCGTCCACACATGGTTACAAGAACTCAGCATCGTCAAACAGTAATGAAGTCATTCATGGAACTGAATTAATACCACAACATTCAAAAAGGTCAAAAACTACACAAAGTAGTATAAAATTGAAGAGCACTTTGCAAACATTGGGCGCGCGCACATGCGCGGAACAGGAATGTAGAAATCATGCACAGGTGCACGATGCACGATTGTTAGTGAAAAAAGTCGCTCACCTACTATACGACGCATTTATGGAAGTGGTCGGCCTCCCAACCACTTATGGTTCATCTCCCAAGCCAATTTGACCCTCAAATCTAGACTGAATCCGACTAGTGGGCTGGTCAAAGACCTAAGAATGCCCTAAATGTCCTCTTTTCACACTACAAAACAGTTAAACAATAACCCAAAGCAATGCTATAAAAATCCATGAATGCAACTCATTTTTTCAAGGAATTCAAAGTAATGTTATGCTGCCTATATTTTTTTGAGGACTCCATCCTTGACAAGAGCATATTGGCACCATTACATTGGACAATCCACCTCACCATTGAGTGGATTTGTAAAGAGTTCTTTCATCACCATTTTCCAATTTTCTTTGTTGTAAGAAGAGCTAGCTAGTGAGGGTCCAAGAGCCTTCCCTTGGAGGAAGAAGGGACTCATAGTTCCCTTTCTTCTTGGTGCTTTGTTTTCATCAATAGATCAACCTCAAACATTGGTGACATGGGTCTTTTGGCTCTTTTTGTTTCTATGTCCCTATGCTCATGAATTTAGTTTTTATTGCATCTCTTAGTTTAATTCTTAATTGTAGTTTTTGTTTTCTTTCCCTAACTCTTTTCTCTACAGTTGTCCTGCTCAGCAGACCCAACTGAGCTTGCAAGCACCTCTATTCTACTCACCAAGGCGACGAAAGAGGCGCAACATATTGGTGACTCCACTGGGGAAAGGTATCAATTTCCTACCTAATTTGGGTTTATTTTCCTCTTCTTTTAGTTTGATTAACTTGCAGGTGCACTAACTGGCCTAAGCCGACCTGCCAACCAGCCAATTCCAAGTTGAATTGAGAGAAATCCATTCGGATTTTTCATTCTCGGGTGTGTGCCATATATACACGGGTTTTTAAACCCACAGATGCACATCGTGCACCCATTCGCCTGATTCACAGTTATGTTCTGCGCACATGTGCCTTTTGACTTGTCTCTGTTCACGCACATGCGCTCTGTGCGCCTCTGTCTCCAATGGGACCTGCGCATCTGTGCAAAATTTCACATTGTAAAGTTGTTAATATGTGGGGAAGGCCATTTTGCCTTCTTAAAAATGATGTCAAGCATGTTTTAAATCTGCACCACACTTAATGCCCTCATCATATAAAGGGGTTAGTCAAAAAACACATAGGCACTTAGGAGGCTAAAATCAATTTCCCTTATTTTCTTTTTGCCACATGGATGGCTTGTTTTGACTCACAAGATAAGTTGGAAATCATTTTTAATCACATTTAACTTACATTGTGACTAGAAGTTGAGTAAAAATCACTTAGTATGCTCTTCTCTCGTGCCTCCAAGCGATCTTGAGAATCAGAAAAAGATTGTGAAACAATTTCATCTCCCTTAAAGAACATCAAAACCTTTAGGAGAGGACAACAACCCTTTTTGGGACTCCTCTTAGTTTTCTTTTTCAAACATATCTTAATATTGTAACGGGCCCATACATTCCCACATGCTACAAAGATAGGATAGTGTTTGAATTTTTTCTTTCTTAGATCAAAACACTAGGGAAGTTTAAAGGTTTGTAACGGGCCCATACATGCCCACATGTTCAATCTAGGATAGCTTCAAAGATTTTCTTAGATTAAATCACAATAGGGAGTTAAAGGATAGTAACGGACCCACATGTCCACATGCTAGCTTCTTAGGGACTTTTGAATTATGCAAGGTTGTACCAAAGGCACTTAGTTAATTAGGTAATAAAACTCTTGTAAGGACCACGCGAAGTCCACATGCAGCAAGGTGGCATCTAATTCACTAAAAAATTGGCACACTTTCACTCACACACAAAAGTCACTTATCACTCACATAGCTTCTTCTTGAAACGTGGAGGTCAAAGTAAGTTTCCTCCAAAGGGATTCCGAAACTACCCCACCCATTTCTTGATGAGACTATCCACTCCCATTTTTAATCAACGAGGTTGGTTTACACCCCCAACCTCCCAAAACAATTACATCTAAAAACTTTCTAAAAACTCACTAAGTTTCCTCCACAGGAAGTGCCAAAAGAAATTTTTTAGTCTAGGTATGATTTCATGGATAGGCATCCAAATAACTCCTCGTTATCTGGTTCTCACATTGTCAAAACATAGAGGTTGTCAAATAGGGAACTGAAAATCCTCTAAGTCAAGTGTTCCAATTACCATAAGGTAGGGAGATACCCATGAAGGGTTGAAGGCTGAGGTCCGCTTGTTCTGTGTGTCCCCCCTTGAGGCACCCACCTCTTGGACGGGATCCATCCCGTTACCCATTTCTTAGGCCGAAAATCTAAATGTCGCACTTTGACCGAGGTACCTAGTGACCAACTTTAGGACATCTACCCAGGTGGAAATTGTGGGCTGCAATTGCACCTTGATTGGATTTTGTGTGGCTATTGGGAAATATCGCCAGCTCATTCAGGATATGCCCCCTTTACCCCTCATTATAACCAATTATTTCATCCTTCACTAGTTTCTCTTCTAGTGACTTCAAACCCCACTATTGAGTACTATTGGAAGGTCCAGTGCTATTTGAGAGGAAGGGTGTTACGTCTTCTAGGACACGAACATTTGATTTCTTTTGATTCCCCACAGGGACAAAACCCACTTACCCATATATATGGTTCTATTTCTAAAAACATTTTTATGTATGATGCACATCTGATTACAGTTTGATTTGGATATATATATTGTGTAAACATGCAACGCAAAGGCTCATGTTTCTATATTACTCTCACCACTTTTTTCACACATTCACAAAGCTAGTCTGACATCATAGGGGAACCACAGAACCCCCGTTGTTCACGACACTTGATAAACCTCCCTCGTATATTAGGGGGAGTATCTGGTCGTGCTCTCTCATTGGCACCTCCTTCACACACTCCTGTGAGTGCTACTATTTTAGGATCAGCTTTTCTTGGTTCTACATTACTTGGGTCAACTTCCCAAGGTCATTCGTTCACTCGCTCTCCTTTACACGAAAGCAGGGGACCCACTTCCTCTTAAGGAGGGAGCACCAACCCACCTAGCCCCCCTCAAGGGTCAGCTTCACAACACACTATGGCCGGAGATAATCCTCGCCCCCCACTACACATGCCATATTTGGCCTCTCTCAACATACCGGATCTCACCAAACTCACCAATGATCCTATATTGCATGATCCCACATGGCCTGTAATGCCAACCAAACTACCTTCAGACATACCAAAATTTGAAGGAAAGGCAGGCAATGACCTTGCCAACCATGTCATGACCTTTCACCTATGGTTCTCCTCCAACAACATTATGGATGATTCCATCAAACTACGATTATTTCAATGCACACTCACTAGCCCATCGGCTAAATGGTATGTTGAAGAAAAATCTGGGTCCCACGCAACTTTTGAGTCATTGGCCAAAGCATTCTTGACCTTCTTCCAATTACCTATCTGCCACGACAATGGTCTAGAACTACTTTCTAATTTCAAACAAACCTCAGCCACACACATCGCTGACCACATTCACGAGTGGCGTAGGTGATGTAGTTTGTGCAAAGAAGAAACCACCAAGCAACAGTGTCTCGATTGGTTTCTTAGATCACTTGTCTCTCTCCTCGGTAAAGATGTCGCTTCCACCTTCCCCCAATCTGAAGAGAAAGCCATCAGTAAGGCCCAACAGTATGACCTCATCTATGCACTATCAGGGTGCTTATACACTGTACTTCCTGATCTTCCAAAACCTGTACCATTTGGCCAAGACAAACCTGGGATGTCTCACTCAACAGACGGACTGATCGGTGCCACCACACACCACGGTCCACAACCCCAACCACCACCAATGTATGGCACACCTCAATACCCACCGACATACGGGGGAACTTCTTATTACCCCCCACCCCCTTATCAATAGCCATACCCTGTTGCTATACCTCCACCTATCAGTGGACCACCGCCGAAACCTCCCATACATCCACCTCTTCCAACAACCAGCGGTACTCCCTCAACATCATCTTATAGTACTAGCGAAAGCACTATGCCTTCTTATGTACCTTATGGATCGGTACCACCACAAAATATGTACTTCCCATTTCCTGGTCCTCCACAACCCATGGCTCCCCCACATCCTCATGCGGGGGTGAATTTTGTTCAACCCTCTGTTGTTCAACAATACCAAAGTTTCGAGTAGTTGAATACATCCAATCCAACCCATCCATCGAACAATGCCAAGAAGAAAGGACGAAACAGGAATAACAACAACCCAGGTCAAGGCGGGAATCAACCCCCACAACACCAACCCACTGGAGGCAACCAGAACCAAGGGAACCAAAACCCCCAAGGGGGCAATAATAATAAACGCCAAGGGTTAAATAATGTTAAACCCATCTTCCCTTGTGCCCTTTGTGGTGAGTTCGGCCATTACACTCATCATTTCCCCCAGATCGTTGATTTCAAATGGTTGAAAGACTCTGGTAGTCTTCCCCATTCTCCCTCACCGCCTGCCCCTCAGCAGGAACCACAACAATACGTGCAACACCCCCCTCCCGTCGTGCTGCAAAATCCTATTCCACATCAAGGTGTGTTAAACACCCAATAGGACACACAGCGTGCCCCACCTCAGGTGGGACAATACCTCAACCCCAACAATCCAACAGATTGCACAATTCTCCTCACCAATGAGGAAGAAATCCTTCTGCAAACGCGTAATCGTCAGTATCATGCACCCGCTGAGTCTACCCCCATCCCTCCAGAAACAAACCCTACACCATCGGGACCCCCTTTGGTGATCCCTCGCCCTTCCGTCGAACCACCGCTTCACATCCCTTGCATCCCATTGCGCAGGAATGTCCACAACCCACAGGCTAGGGCAGCTCATAACTATAGTTTGGTAGACGACTTAGCACAATCCCCAGTTTCCATGTTAGTATTAGAGGTCCTCCATACTTTTCCTACTCAGCGGAAACCTTTACTTTCCGCCTTGGGGGTAGTCAACCCTGCAGATACCCGACTCATCACCTTTGATCTTGATAGCGGAGAACCTCGTCTTCCCTCCTTGATCGCTTTTCAAATACCAGTGAAAATACGGAACATCACAGTTCATCGATGTATCATCGATGAAGGTGCATCTACATGCATTATGTCAAAAACAGTATGGCAAAAACTTGGTTCCCCCGAACTCATCCCCTCTACCATCACCTTACGAGATTATGACAGATGACCATCCTCTCCTGAAGGGCTCTTCCAAAATGTCCCCATCGAACTCGAGGGCAAGACTATTCTCATCGATATCGAATTCATCGATGCCCCTCTTGATTATAATATCTTGTTTGGTCGTAGCTACATGTACGCTATGAAGGCAGTGGCAACTTCCTTCTTTTGGACAATGATGTTCGCTCATAATGGGAAGATCGTTACCATTGACCAAGTCTCACATTATGAGCCTAACCCATCTGCCAACATCGATAACATTCTTCCTCTCATCCACACAAGCCACGACGCATATCCACTCGTCGAGATGGGTCCTGGGATTTTTAAAGATCCATCCTTGTTAGGAACATACCATGGAGCACCACCACTCCTGCATCCTTCCAATCAAGTGTGTGTCATATCATCTAACAGAACTCACACAGAAGATACCCTTCCTCCTACAGAGGCTTCTGTCATATCTAACATACCACTCATCACAAAAACCCCTCCTCAAGAACCTCCTGGACACTCGTCACCCCCACCAGTCCATGATTCCCCCTCTCCCCAAGGACATAGTCCAGTTTGGGAGACAATTCCGCAACCCATCACTCAAATTCCCTTCTTTTACCCTCCACCCAGTATAAAAGCTTTTCAGGTAGCCACAATGCTCACACTACCTAATATGGTGTTAGCAATCCCAGTTTGGTATTTACACCCACCTGAGATGGTCCCTCGACCATCCCTTCCCCCCAAGGAAGGAATCCCCATGACGATTCCCATCCTTACCCCCACCACCCCCCCACTCACTAACCCCCCTGCTACAGTTGGGGGCAGGAGAAAGAAGAGGGAGCCCACCGCTCCACTTCCTCCACGCATCCCACCACCTTGCGCATTATGTGAGAAAGAGGGCCACCAAACCAACAACTGTCCATCACTACCTGAATTACGAAATTTGATACCCCTCAATCAAACTCCCCCAATACCCGCCACTACTTCTAGTCCCGCCACTACCACCCACCCTTCCAGTAGTAAAGAGTTGAGGACAAAATATGCTTGTGCTATATGTTCAGAGTATGGCCATTATACCCATCATTTCCCAACACTACCACGCTTTCGGCAGACATTAGCCTCCATACGCCAGAACTTCCAGAACAACCCCAGTCCTACTACATCCTCCTCAACAAATATCACTAACATCCTCTATATCACCACTTCAGTCAATGAACATATGAGATGCCCTTGCTCTCTCTGCGATTCGTTATCTCATTTTACATACCAGTGTCCTATGATCCTCGAATACATGCAACATCAATTGGCCCTACTTCACCGACCCGCAGAGGTGATAATTGACATTACCTCATCACTAGAGGATCTTCATGTCATTTCTCCCGAGCCTGAGGCACTCCCAATGCCTCCATGGTTCTTAGATGACGTATCTGAAGATTTACCCCCCAACCCCCCCAACTCTCCTTCTCATTCCCCTATGGACACTCTCCACCCAACCACCATGGGTACCCCTCAGTACTTCAATATATGGTTTATGTCGAGTGAACCCTCACCATCTCCTAACCATGTTCCCCCTGCTTCTTCACCAGGGGGCAACCACACAACCACTGTCATCGAGATCACTCCTCATGACCCCTTGTATTCCCGTCATTTCCAATGCGACGAAGAAATAATTGAAAAGTTAAACCACCCAGACTCTCCCTGGGATGTGCTACTCCATCGTGCCCTCTTCTCTCCACAGGAAACCTCCATGCCTCCTCACTAAAACCCCATTTATGCAGTTGAAACCAAGGATTTTATCCCATATGGGCCTATTGACTGGTTCAACAATCCCATTCCTTCCCCTGATGTGTTTGAAGATGGAAACATGGCCAACATTTCCCCCACCATTAAAATTGACATTTCCATTAGAAATGGCATCGTCGAGGACATCACCATTGGAGCTTCTTGCACTCCTCAGGAAATGGACGCATATAAATCCCTCTTTCAGGAATATAGGGATATTTTTGTACATGGAAATGCCTGGCCTTGATCCCTCTATTGTCGAAGATTGCATCGATGCCTGGCCCAACATTACACCAGTTCGCCAAAACCAAAGACCGCTACATCCATCCAAATCCGCGGCTATCAAAGCCGAAATTGACAAGTTACACGCTTCCGGGTTCATTTACCCCATCGCCTACACCTCATGGGTTTCCAACCCTATACCCATTAACAAAAAATAGGGCATTATCCACGTTTGCACAGACTTTCGCGATCTCAATCACGCATGTCCCAAAGATAACTTTCCAATGACTTTTATCGATCAAATTATCAACGACTGCGTGGGCCACGAGGCTCTCTCCTTTATGGACGGATTCTCTGGTTATAATCAAATTCAAATTCACCTCGCCGATCAATATAAAACCGCATTCACTGCCCCGTGGGGTACTTTTGCATATTATGTCATGCCTTTCAGCTTAAATAATGCCAGCACAAATTTCCAGTGAGCTATGACATACATCTTTCACGATATGGAAAATATCATCCTCACCTACTTGGACGACCTCACAGCTTGATCCAAGAAACGCACACAACATCTTGTTGATTTACGCATCATCTTTCAACAGTGTCGACAGTACAACATTTGATTGAACCCTCTCAAGTGTGTGTTCTGTGTCACCCGAGGGCACCTCCTCGATTTTATTGTTTCCCAAAGAGGTATTACCGTGGAACCCCTCAAACTCCAAGCTATCACCGAAATTCCACCTCCCTGGAATTTACGGCAACTTCAGAGTCTACAAGGCAAAGCTAACTTTCTTAGATGCTTTGTCCTAGATTATGCCATAAGCACACACGGTTTCCTTTGCTTACTACGTCACAACATCCCATTTCACCGGGATGACCATGCCCAATAGTCATTTGATGATCTTAAAGCAACGCTTTCAAATGCACCTTTAATTAGTGCACTTGACTATAATTGCGACTATATCCTCTACGTATCAGCATCAACTGTATCAGTAGCCGACGTCCTCGTCCAGCTTGGTGATGATAATCATGAACATGTCATTTATTACGTTAGTAAAAACCTCTCAGTGCCACCCTTGAAGTATAAACACGAAGAGAAACTTTCTCTTGCAGTCGTCCTCACAGTCCAAAAACTGTGCCACTACATTCTGCTTCGCACAAGAAAGGTCGTCGTAGATTCCAACCCTATGCAGTACTTTCTCAGTCATCGACAAGTTAACGACAAATTTGTTCGATGGACCATTATCCTTCAGGAGTACGACCTCAAGTTCTCAACACCTAAGAGTAAGAAGGCCCTCATTCTCGCCAAACTCGTCACAACCGTCCACCTGCAGACACAGCACAGAATCCTATATCAACTCAAGAAACCATCAACAACATAAAAAAGACTCATTTTTATACACCTCAACCTTACCTCCTAGGTGTGGTTTTGTTACCCACAGATGCGCACACATGCGCCCCTGTTCACTACATAGGTGCGCATGTGTGCACACCTATTCACTACACAGGTGCACATCAGTGCGCACCTATTTTCTTCACATGCGCTCTCCCAAGTGCACATTTTCACCGTATATGCGTGCCCAGATGTGCGCTTGTTCAACCTACAGACACACACATATGCGTTCCTGTTCAACCCATGGGCGCGCCCTTAGAGCGTGCCTTAAATCCCCTCTACCGCGCCCCCATGCGCGTGGACAGGCACGCACATGTGCGCTCCTATTACCGGATCGCCCGTGCATGTGGGGCCCATATCCCCTAAATATATCTGTACGGCCCCCCGTACAGCCCCTGCCCAAAAAAATGGAATCCTATTTCTATGCAGGATGATCAGACCACTAATATGAAGCTCGCTAATCACCAATCGGATGCCTCGCCCTCCCTGAATCTCCAAATCTCCTCTGAAAACTTCTTGTCCAGTCACTATTGCAGCAGGTACAAATGAGGTGGCAATGTGGGCCCTACAGCTATATACAGGCCTTTTGCCAAACTTCCACTCACCATTCTGTGAGCCCACGGTGTCCATTTTTCAATCCATCTTCAGCCATGGGATCAGCATCCCGTCATCTACATCATAGAAGTCTCTGGGTCTCTTTTCATCCTGAGCCCCTGGGGCACCTTTTTACATACCATGGTCAGTTACACATGCACATAGTCACACTTATCAAATACATGCTCATATCTTATATTCTTTTCAGATATTGTTCACTTTGGGTATTTGGTTTTCATATGTGCAGGTACTTGCTCCTCATACACCGGCACAACCCCTTCAGGTATATACTCAGCACTGGCATGTAGTCTTTCCCGTTGTATCGCACTTACATTTCTAGTCACACCCTCTGATATTTGCCTCTAGGATCCCCATTCCCAGCTCTGCAGTACCGACACCTCCATTTGCATCTTCGGTACTGTTACCTGGTAGCATTCTTACCCACATGAGTTGTCCCATTCATAGCACCGGTTGACACTTTTTGACACTCATGTTGTTTTTCAAAAACCCTTTAGAGATGGGAGTCCTAATAGTCTTTCATCATGTTGTGAATCAACCACATACTCCTTCTCCTCATTTTGATAGCTTTCCCACATGGACTCCCAACTTATCTCTTCATAGTTCTATTTTTTAACTGCACCTCTGCAGTATCATGAACCCTCCATTTCATTCACAATCAATTTGCCCGTTTGCAAACCTACCTTCATTTCACCTACCTCATACAGAAACTCACCAATGGGGCCCCCACCCTTCATCAATTTTCCAAGTAAATTATGCCGTACATGGGCCACCCATATCACACTGGGGCACCTGGTTCTGTATTTGTACATTTCTCCCCAATTATTCATTATTTATTGTACAAATGCCTTTATATTCAGTCGTTACATTACCCTTTTTGTTTTCACCTTTGGCGACCTGCTTCCCTCTTTTTGGCCAGCCGCAACCCATGTCACCCTTGGTTGGAGCACTACTTCTCATCTTTCCTTGACGGCATCGTCCATATCTTCAGAGTACCCTATAGGTCACTTACCTCTACCCTCTGAATTTGTTCACCTTGTCCTACCTCTGGCACAACTTATCCTCGGTCTTGTCGTCCCCTTGACACTCGACCTCGTTGAACAGTTGCAGCCACTTTTTCTCTCATACATCCTCCAACCAAGGGAAGTCTTGAGTCTTCTTACATCTTGACTACGTCCATGTACCTCTGCCACTTCCTCACCTCACCTAGTATATTTCACGAAGCCATTTTCTTCTAGGAGTCACATCCCCCTTTTTGTTGACATCAACACAGTTTTCCAGAAGGGCGATAGTATCTTGATTCTCATTATCCACTCAATGAGAGATCTCGGACGACACAGGGTGAAACATCATTGCTCCCTGTTGTCATTGACCCCCATAACATTTGACACCAACACTTTCTCATGTTACAGTGGGCCTTAGTTTGTGACTATTGCATTTAGTTCTTTCCGTTGCCGAAGACCTCTGAACTTGGCAGGGCTATCAATGCCCACATCATCGCTGCTACTTATTATCGCGATCACTGCCTACTATTCAGAGTATGTTCATTTGCAGAATGGTCTTCTGCCTCTATCACGACCACCCCCGAGGGCACTGTAGTTGTTTACACCAACACTTCATTCATCTTTTTTTAGAGTTACATGACACGAGCATGGGGCATGCTCGCCTCGTTTGTACACAGTTTTCTATTTTACACACCTCATAGAAGGTCGGGTCCTACCGGTTTTTTTTTTCCTCCAACGGATCGCTCTGAACGATCCCACTATTTCTCTATCTTACAACAACATTCTCAGTAGAAGAAACATTGATGGATTTCGGCTATACATATGCTCCTAACCTCATCCATCAATGGGCATCTGTTATCACTAAAATTTCGTCTGCACATGGTTACAAGAACTCAGCATCGTCAAACAATAATGAAGTTATTCATGGACCTAAATTAATACCACAACATTCAAAAAAGGTCAAAAACTATACAAAGTAGTGAAAAATTGAAGAGCGCTTTGCAGACATTGGGTGTGCGCGCGCATGCGCGGAACGGGAACATAGAAATCATGCATAGGCGCACGATGCGCGACTATTAGCGCGAAAAGTCGTGCACCTGCTAAACGACACATTTATGGAAGTGGTTGGCCTCCCAACCACTTATGGTTCAGCTCCCAAGCTGATTTGACCCTCAAATCCAGACTGGATCTGACTAGTGGGTTGGTCAAAGACCTAAGAATGCCCTAAATGGCCTCTTTTCACACTACAAAGCAGTTAAACAATAACCCAAAGAAATGCTATAAAAAGCCATGAATGCACCTTATTGTTTCAAGGAATTCAAAGTAATGTTATGCTGCCTATATTGTTTTGAGGACTCCATCCTTGACAAGAGCATATTGGCACCATTACATTGGACAATCCACCTCACCATTGAGTGGATTTGTAAAGAGTTCTTTCATCACCATTTTCCATTTTTCTTTGTTGTAAGAAGAGCTAGCTAGTGAGGGTCCAAGAGCCTTCCCTTGGAGGAAGAAGGGACTCATAGTCCCCTTTCTTCTTGGTGCTTTGTTTTCATCAATAGATCAACCTCAAACATTGGTGACATGGGTCTTTTGGTTCTTTTTGTTTCTATGTCCCTATGCTCATGAATTTAGTTTTTATTGCATCTCTTAGTTTAATTCTTAATTGTAGTTTTGTTTTCTTTCCCTAACTCTTTTCTCTACAGTTGTCCTGCTCAGCAGACCCAACTGAGCTTGCAAGCACCTCTATTATACTCACCAAGGTGACGAAAGAGGTGCAACACTCGGCCTATTCCTCCTCCTCATCCTCATCCTCTGAATCCACCGCGAGGATTGAAATTTCCTCTTCCTGGGGAGTTATACTGTGCATTGTTTACTTCACCTTAGATCTTATATATATATATATCCTGATATTTCATGCATGATATCATAAGCTCTACCATCTCTATCATCATTCCCTACTGATTTACAGAATGTGCAATACAATTTTGTGGGTGTCTGAACATACTTCTACATAAAATAACACTCACCGAGATGATGTCGATTTCTGCATACTTCGCACCAAGGTAAGGTGACTTTCTTCAAGGGGATCAGAGCTCTAGAATCCAAGTATTCATTGAATAGAGGGAAATTTTCATTGTCATGACCTTTTGATCTGCATATTACACACCAGATATATTCTCCTTTGTCCTTCCCCTTGTCATTCTTCATATCCTCGACCTTCAGAGACAAACTAGTCAACTGGCTCAAGATCTGGCTCATACCTGAGCTGGATTCTATCATAGGGGCTGATTGAAGCTTCATGATGATATCCAATGCCTCATACTGTGAAGCAATCTTCTATTGCATCACTGGATCTCTGATATGTGGTAATAGGGCAATGATGAACCATTCTTTATTCTTATCATCTGGGATCTTAAAGGTCAATCTTCCTATTAGGGTCTTGATTCTTTGATCGAACTCCCAAACAGGTTCGACTACCTTCTGCTTAATCTCTTTCAGCTCTGTAATACATTGGGACTCTAACTTAGGTTTCTTAAACTCTGCAATCAACGCATTCTTTATTTCATTCAGTGTCTTAGGTTATGCAAGTCCTTGGACAAGCTTCATATACCATCTCAACGTGTGATCCTAAACTGGTTTCTTTTAATAGCTTCATCGGTAACATTCTTAATGTTCCATATGGCCTCACACAGGAACCAGTGTTGATCAGGATCTTCATATCCATCTCCTCTAAAGATAGGGAGCCTCATCTCATCTGCCATGGAGTATCCTAGGTTTCCTATCTGAGTAGATCTTGAACTGCTATTAATAGTTCTCTGAGGACTCTGGTGCTTCTGAATATTCTGATTACATAGCGTTTCTGAAATAACAGGGGGATTGATATAACTTACTTCAATGGTCTGCGCAGTTCCTGATTTTTCTAGCTCATCCTGACAAAGTTCTTTAGCGGCTTCTTCCTCTGCCCTAATGGGTTCTGAGTGCTCTTCGTCTGTCAGATATGCCTCTTCTCCACTATAGAAACCCTCTTCCCTTTAGTTTTTCTTAAAAATGTTCTCAAGATAAACCCCTCAGAATACTCTCCCACTGCGTGTATGTCCATATTTTGTGTCAATGTCATTGTCCGAGTTCTTGAACATTAGCCTTTTCAAATCTTCTCAGTCTATTGTATCTTCAAGATGTTCTTCTCAAGCAACAACATCTTGAGTCTCAACTTCAGAAATTGTAAAAATTTTCCTCTGGGTCCTTTAAAGAAATATCTTTCATCTTGACTGTATGAATCTACTCTGTCAACAACAAACTTGGTGATATACCCTCCAATGGTACTATAAAACCAATGATCTACTACTCTGGATACAACGTTGTCGACTCTTTTGACCTTCTAGATCAGTGCCGACATCCAAACCACAGGAGGTCTAGACCTGATATCGAACTGGGTTTCAACTAACCTAGCCAACCATTAAGACAACTCCTGGTGGATTCCTCCAAAGAAGATCTTGTGAATGTTTATGAATATATATCTTTGTAGCCAATATTAAGTACTCATCTTAGGGTTCTTGTTCTGGGCTTCAGCGAAGTCCCTCTCTTGATCTTCTATCCACTTTTGAATCTTTGTCTTCAATGGGAACCACCTTGAAATTTCCTCATGAAGATTCTTGTCCCAGCAATGGAACCATTTGTTGGCACAGGGGTATACCTAGGGTTCATATCCAAGAGCGCACCAACAAGCCCTAGCTACTGGCCCTTTCAGAAACACCTATGAAGCAGATGCAGTCTCACTCAAAGCAGCTATGAGGGGGTTGTAGGACAAAGATGTCTACAAACAGGGGAATATCAAGTGGAGCTAGTACAACAGCAGCACAAAATGCATCTATCATTTATTAGGCTAGATCTATTCTGCACAGATATAGATCTGATCTAATACAGTAATGCAAATAACAATATACAACAATAGAGATCAAAGCATCAATCATACACACAACACAATATATACATGGTTCACCCTCTCTTTAGGGCTACGTCCATAGAACTGTGCTTATGATTTATTCAGGTAAAGCATACAGTTCTAGTCTGCGCTCTCAGCTAGCAGATCTTCTTCCTTCTCTCTCTTTCTCTCCCCTTTCTGGGCACCCAACTATAGGACTTGACTTCGCACATAGTTGAAGATCTTACAATACCATAAGGCTCTCTCTCCCAACACTTCCCTCTCACCATACAATAATAGAGCTAGATCAAAAACAATATCGTACCCACTTGACCCAGGTCCTCCTGACTTTTATTTATACATTACAATACCTCACCAACAGCCTTAGGCCGAAACCTAGGTACCAAAACCGTAGATACCAAAACCCTAGGTGTCTAAAATCCTTCTTGCACGGTTCTCCAAATAATCCACTGGTGGATTTTCCGCTTGTTGATTTGTCCTTGATCCATCTTCCTTGTTGATCTGTCATCCTCGATCTCCTCATCCAACAACTTTTATTTCCTCGCTTTGCTCCATATTTTCTTCTCTTTTGCTCACTTCGACCTAGTGACATTCACTGTGTCTCCCGCAAAGTGTGCATTTCACCTTTTATTCCTTGTTCTTCACTTCATTCCTTCACCAAGGGACAACACATGTTGGAGTGTTTCTAGAGAATAAAGGAGAAAATATTGAAGAGCTAGGTTGTCAGGCCTGCAGAGTGAACTCTTGTGTGAGTTGCATTGTAACAACAATTGTTTTTTTTTGTTCGTTAGTAGTTTTTGTTGATGATTACAGCTACGTGAGACATCCTCTAGGACACAGACTGAGTGAGTAGGCTTGTGAGAGAGCCCATGAGTTCGGTGTTCCCATGAGATGGGTGTGTCGTTCTTCTCTAAGACAGAGATGGAATGTTATGTTCCCCTATGTATGGAATATACCCATGATATGGGTGTGTCTTTCTCTCTGAGATGGATATGCAACATTCTGTGCCCCTAAGAAGGGAATATTCCCATGAGATGGGTGTGTCATTTGAGATGAAACGATGTGTACCCCTGTGAGGGGTGAAGGATCCCATGTGATGGGTTTACTATTCTCCTCTGTGTAGAGATTTGAGATGATGTGGTACTCTATATGATTCTCCTGTAATACTCAATGAGATAGAGATTGTTAAGAACCAATGACTGAATACAAAAGCACCACAACAGATATAGAAGAACAATATATAAAATCACAACTTTATTATATCAAACCCTTGAGGTAGGGCAACACCATACAATGGATCCTATTATGGAAGGGATCCTCTCCTGTTCACTTGTCTCTTTGAGGGGGCATCCTCTTATTGAGCTACTGCTCCAAATACAATACTTCTCTTCATGTCTCTTTACATTGTTTGAACCCCTTTATATAGTGATACCATCACCTAAGACCATTCTAGAGGAGGAATCTTCTAGAAGTAGAACATTCTAAGAAGTCCTCTTACATTTATTATATCTAACTACCATAGTGGGCCTTATTTAATAATATAGTGGACCTAGTCCACCTTACATTGAATGACCTCCACTATTATCACTATGGGCCCTCTGGGTCCCCCCACTACCTCTCTAGCTACCTTACATTCCATCCCCCTTATGAAAGCGTTGTCCTCAACGTTTGATGTACAACCATATACCAGGGTCCCATGGATAATTATGGACCATAATGCTGAAGAACACTGAAGAACCAAAGTCCCATGTAGAAAGGAAATCCACCATGCTGAAATAGTCCAACCACCATTGTAAGCCCAGGTCCCATGTCCAAGTGCTCATGTGAACTCCCCGTAGAATATTTTGGAACCCAATAACCAACTCCAAATGATGCTCCAAAGACTGACACCTATCATGTGGATCCAAATAAGAAGATCCATCCACATAGTGGAAAAGGGTTGTAGCAGAATCTGGAAGGAATAATACCACTGTAGAATATGCAAACTGAATGCTGGTAACTAGCTCCCAATCTGTGACATTGATGTTCTCTACAAAAGGTGGAGTAGAGTCATCAAATAAAATATGGAAGTGGTTGTCATCCCAGAAATGACAACTATCCATATACCAATCATCACAATCGTCCTCAAAATCATACCAAGCATATATTTATTGATTATATTCATTCATGAGACCCTCCATAAGAAATCTCTCCTGCATGTTATTCAATGAATCTTGAATATTATGAAAACTATCATTGAGGCCATGTGTGAGGCTATCTGTGAGGCTACGTGTGAGGCTGTTTGTGAGGCCATGTGCAAATGCATCCAATCTATCATCCAATTGGGCTTTGAATGATTCGAGAATTTCTTTCAAGGTTTGAGATGAAATAGCCATCTGAGCACCCTATGAACTCTTCGGTCCTGCAACCATCATGAAAAACTCAAAAATAGACCCAAAAAGTTTCGGCAGAAAATCGTGGCTTTTTCTGGAAAAACCCTAAAAAACTGTTGAACTTAAAATGCTCATAACTTCACTTCCCGGACTCTGTTTTGGTTGATTTTTTTTTTAAATTGGGTGAAATTGTGAGAGGAACTCATATCTGTAATTTATTTGGGCAAATTTGGCCTCCAAATGCTACAAAAATAAAAACAATTCACGCCACTGTCCGTAGAAAAACCCTGAAAAATTGCAGATTTTAAAACCTCAATATCTTGACCTTCCGGACTCCGTTTTGGATGATTTTTTTTTTCAACTTGGGTTTTTTTATGAGAGGAACTCAGATATACAACCTTTTTCTACAAATTTTTTACATAAATATACTGAAAATGTCTGAAATGTCGCAGCCCTTTTTTTTCTTCTCCGAAAAAAAAACAAATCTGCAAAAATAAAAAATATTTGCCCACAACTCCGGCCAAGGAAAGTGCTCTGATACCACTTGTTAAGAAACAATGACTGAATACAAATACACCACAACTTGTTAAGTACCTATACCATATCTACAAATATCTTCAATAATACCAAGAAGAAACCATAAACCATTCACCATAACATGAACACAAGAAATAGAGAAAACCCTTGAGGTAGGGTAACACCATATATTAATCCTTATGGAAGGATAAAACTCCTCAAGCAATCCTTGCTTGTACAATCACAATATTCTTCACTCTCTTTCATTACATTGTCTAGACTTCTTTATATAGCTCTCTCTATCTCCTAGGAACCTTCTAGAGAGCCTTCTCACATTTATTACATCCAACTACCATAGTGGGCCTTTATTAATATAGTGGACCTAGTCCACCTTACATTGAATGACCACATTCCCCTATATTAAATGACTTCCACTAATAACACATAACTACATTCCCATTGGGTACCTCCCTAGGTACCCCATATTACCTCCCTAGGTACACCACATTCCATCCCCCTTCACATGTTTCATCCTTGAAACATTAGAAGAAACCATACAATATGACCGGATAAGCAATGTAGCCAACTGGTACCAAGTACGACCATCCATCCATCCCAATGAAAGTCGAACAGGATGTCTATATGCTACCTTTGCACCCTTATCTTTCTCTGCATCATGTTGCAGTTGCCCTGTCTTTATCTGTATCTTTCCTATTTTGTGCCCTGCTGGTGCATAAATGTGTTCATGCACATGCCCTTGCCTTGATGACTTTTGCATCTCTATATGATGTGGATGGCGATATACAACAACTGTAGGAATTTGTTCTTTTTTCTTCAAACCTGCAACACTTTGTGCCTTTGAGTCAATGACCTCCTTAGCTTCCTGATTATGTCCTTCTTGTAGTTTTGCTTCATCTCATTTTGTAGACTCTGCCTCTGATTCAACTTCAGACTGGACAATAACTTCTGTGATAGCCTCCATG